>DWEI01003597.1:0-12646 GCA_018245875.1 Mysoria ambigua | reverse complement strand
CGACCCGGGAATCGAACCCGGGACCTCCCGATCGGCAGTCGCACCTGCAACCAACACGACCAACGAGGCAGTCAAAATAGGTCTCCTTAAGCTTTATTCAATTTTCCGTCCGAAGAGCTGTATAATTTATTAACTGTAAACAGAAAACCACGCCTTATTGAAATAATTTAATGTAATAACACCAGCATGAAGCACTAGACGTGCTTTTATAACATTTACTGTGAAAATTTTTAATTTTAAAGGATAAATTAGTATGTATGTAAATAAAGACGAGCAAAATTATAAGAAATAATGAGCAAATAGCTGGAGTACTTTAAATAGAAGGCGGTGTTTTATTTACAGTTTAATGAAGTGTTTTTTTATGAAATATAGTATCTAATGTGAGTCCTTGCCTGCACACGAAGACGTATTTTTTCACGCCACTCTAAGATTAAATTTAACACTGCATCGCAATCCTATCCGACAGTTTTATGTTTCAATGCTTACAAGCCTACATAGAACAGTTTCAACTCATTTTCGAATCACTGCTTCACTAAGCACGCGACAGTAGCGTGGACTAACGCATACGGTTATTTCAACATAGCAAATCTGATTAAGAGCTTATGTAGCTAGCACGTAACCTCCAAATTGTGTCTTTTTAACAATTATAACAATAATAACGTTGATGAGTCGTTATAACTTAGACCATAAGGTAATCAATCAGCAGCTCCTGAGATTGATAATCGATCAACAACTCTTCATTATGGACCGAAACCAAGCTGGCACGAATCGGAAACAATTTTTAACGCACCTCACTTTTAACGCTCTATTTAGTGGTAAGAAGTCAACGCAGCACATCCAACTGCATATTTGCTTAGTCCTTGGCCAATATATATTATTCGTTAATGATCTTACACGAGTCGAAAAATATGTTACACACGTAAAATACACGAAAGTTAAGGTGTAATTCCCTTCCAACCGCCAAAACGACATTGGCATTAACGATTAGAACCGATTGATATAGTCATGAAATGAAATTGGTGCTCGAACGAATAATACAATATATCGTTATCTACATTTCAATATCTATAGATTGAAGCAAGATCAACGACCTATATTTAGATTAATTATTTTTGACTACCTATTATATATCAAGTACGTCAAATACATTATTGATTTCTAAATGTGTACCTATATATACATACAATTACGTGAATTATTTTTTGCTAGACTGCTTTACCACTAAACAAACCAAGTGTAGGCCCAAAATTAGCTAATAATGCAATTAGGTGCATAAATTATCTATAGTCGCGGTAATAACCTGGAGAACGTTATTTAAAGATATCCACAAGAAATCAGTACAACCGTTTACAAATTGACTGCCTCGTTGGCTGAGAGGTTCCAAGGTGACTTTTAATCGATTGATCCTAGGTTCAAAACCCTGATTCAAGTACCATTGGATTGCTCTAACTTAGAATTTTTGGTTAATGACTCCAAGTTTGGATTTTGCCTGATGAATGAACTTCCTTGGAAAGACCTGTGTGGCGCTGAAATTTTTAGTTGTAATATTCACCAACTTGTATTGTTTGTGAAAATTATTGTCATTATATTGCGTCTGTCAGAATTCAATGTAAAAATTCATCGTATAACATTATAAAATGGTTATTGAAAGTTAAAAGCAGTCATTTCCAAGGAACACATACGGTCCCATAGGAATCGTGTCGTTCAATTAAGGCCGTGGCTTATACCGTATCTCATAACTTGACAAAGTTGTTCCCACTCAGCACTGTTTCGTCGCGATTCGTTCAGTCGACGTGTGTTATTATTAACAGCCAATATGCAAGTTAACAAGTGGAGGTAGATAACTGGAATGTTATAATTAATTCTTAATTATATGTGTCCGTCCTATATTAATATTTTTTAATCTATTAGTTCTTGTGCGAATATGAATTTGTTCATTTAATGCATAGTTTCAATTGTCGTCATTGATATGTGTATATGTATGTGTAAGAACACTGAAAAATGTCAAGAAATGTTACTATTGATTATTTTACTTTATATATTCTACCTTCTACGTAAAAATATGAAAACAGCAGTGACAATTACAATTATGAGTATAAATTTGAGTATAAGAATATTTAATTTATCAACTTAGAAAAGTTATTTCGTACTGTCGTATGGATTCAGTACTGAATATGACGAATGTATTTTTTACATTAAAGTGTTTTTTAAATAAGGACTTGCTTGATTGAACATTATTCATATATCTTCAGTTCCATTGTGCTACAAAGTTCAGAAGAGAATATAAGTAATTCTGATTTCTATCTAAATCAAATACAATATCGAGTGTGGAAAGGTCACGCGCAATACATTTAATAGGTATACGAGTACATGTGAGAGACTTAGCTCACGTAGCTATTTCAGGCCCGATGTTTATATATTTTCAATTCCTTGAAATATTGAGGCGTTTACTGCGCTACGTGCAAACTTTATATTTATAATGTATCGAAAATTCGATGTATTCTCCTGGCGCAAAAATGTATTTATAAATATTGAAATACAGTGTATGATATTATACAAAGCTATATCGTGTAGATCTACTATTTATAGCAGGTCAAAGACCTTTATCACTGACATTTTCGTTTTATATAACGCTATGGACAATCACCGCTGTAAGCTAAAAGGTCACTAACACGATTGGTCCTACATTTCACCTCTTTAAGTTAGATGAATATTGAGAGATAGAGAAAAATTTTGGCAGAGGAATGCAGAACAGAAAATTTTGTAATGTTCGAAGTTGAATGAATCGAACCCGGGACCGATCGGCAGTTGTACTTGCAACCAGCACGACCAACGAGGCAGTCCACTAGATTCAATTTATAAAATATCACACAGAATTCAATATAAACATAATTACGTGACTCCACGCCTGTAATCCCCGAAGGGGTAGGCAGAGGAATGCAGAACATTCCTCTGCCTACCAACCAACACGACCAACGAGGCAGTCAACATAATTAATGTACATACAACAAATACGTGATACAAAAAATATTAATTTACAGAAGAAAATCTTTTTTATCGCATGAAAGCAAATTAGAAAAATGAAGGTAATAACAATAAATAACAAGAAGAAATATCTGATCTTAAAAGGCAGAAACTTTGATCCTCTATTTACACAATGACATAGATGAAGGAATCAAAAAATACAACACTCAAATTTGTACAAAATAAAGGTGCGCCGATCAGGATTTAAACCCAGGACCAGGATTTGAAACCTGGAGACAGGAATGTGAGCTAGGATTCTAAGCCACAATGCTACTGATTAATTATATCGAATCACGCATGAGGTACGACCTAAACACTCTCATTCTGAGAGGAGATCCATGTTCCAACAGTGGAACGATAAAGGGTTGATATCGACGCATGAGGTACAAACAACGAAAAAATTCTACAGCAGAAACTTACGCCCATTAACCTGAAACACGGTGGACACATTACTTAAAAATATTAGAAACCACCTTCCTTTCAAAATTTGAAACCCAACTTGTCAGAAAACGGTAAGATTTGCGAATAGTAAGGATATATGCAAGTATAGACGTGGAGAATTTTTACGTGGAGAAAAAACCTATTATGGCATATAAATTCAATACACACGTAAAACACATACAAATATATAATTTATTCACAAAAGGTTGATTGGTGTAGAATTGGTGGAGAACCACCAGCGATAACGCAATTTTTTTTAAATGTCCATTAATTTGGGCTGGAACAAAACTAAAGAATTTAAAAGCAAATATTATTACTTGAAATAAAGTCGGAAAATTATATTATAGTAACTGGTTACAATATATCTATTATATGCACATTAAATGCAGTAATGCATAACATTAACTACTACTTTTTGAAGAGTGTTTTACAAGCAACAGTAAGCATTACTAAATAAACATGAATACTAGTACCTAACTGTATCCGTGAATGTAAGCGAAAAGGTCTGCTTAAATAAGTTGTCACCCAAAAATATTTTCCCTCGTTACCGAATGACCGCATTCTATTGTCTTTTACCTTCATCTCATACATATTAATGAGACTCAAGCCTTTCCTAACCAGATCTCCAGAGACATATGAGGGTGTCCAGATTTATGTTGGGATCGTATCTGATGCGTGCGAAAATAGTGCACAACGCCATCTATTCTGTAGGTCCACTACGCTGACAAGGGTCACTCATATTATTGCACCGAGACTTGACATTTCCACACAATCTTGCTTACATCTCATACATATTAATGAAGCTCCAACTCGCAAAAACGTAGAATCGCTCGCATCTTAAGATTTAGCGGGATTATCCAGAGTTCCTACAATCACTATCCCGTATTAAAATCTTCGGAACTTGCAACGTCAAATGTAGGGAATAGTTCTATGCGATAATCGATAAGAACCTGATACATTAGGTTAAGGTTATATAAAATTCTTACTTAACATCACCAGGTACAAGACAACAAAACTTAAAAATATATTACTGAACTTACAAAAATATAACTAAATAATAGTTAATTTAAAATTTGTGTGATTGCGTTAGAAATTTTTTTAAGTAATAATTTAATTATTTATATTTAAGACAAATACCTTTGTAACGCAAAATTTGTTTTAGTACAAGAAAAAACAATGGAAATTGAGAATTAATTAACTAACGGCAATGTAGAACTGTTACAACAGACACAATGAATTTTAATTAAGTATTTCGAATTATAAAAAGCCTTTAGATTTATTTAGATCATAGATTATGTAAGAAGTATAAGATTAAAGACAAATAACGTTGTAGGTTTGAAAATTTAAATATGATCTAAATTATAAAGTTAATAAATAAATAAAAATTATAAGTAAATAAATATAAAAAAGTTGTTCTGTTAATTATACACCTTACTTCGTAATACTCCATTGTCACATTTACTGTCGATGTTGCGAATGACCTCGTTTGGACAAGTTTTATAGAAAACACTTCAACATTCTCGGCCAGTTGTTGCAAAGAATTAACGCTGTCATCGCTCACCTTAAATATGTCTACGAAATTGATTAAACTGTGAGTAGAAACCGTTAGGAACTTCATAATAATTACAAGCCACTGTAAAACATGCAAAAGAATCTTTTGTTACTACGAGAAGCAAGTAAATGTATTGCTATGCCACACTTATTATATACGTAATTAATAATATGTAAATCATCGCTAAACATGTCGTCCACATAATAAAATTTACGATACAAGTTGTCATTAATTGTAATAACACAATTTACAACAAGTAAATACCGAGAAACTGATAAATGCTATGTAAATTTCACTTTCATATTGAGTTGTTCTTGCAAGTAAGTGACAATAAAATTTATCAAGCGATAAATCCCCACGCCATCAAGTTAAAGGCAGTTCAATTTCTTTAACAATTATTACGTTTACATTTTATAACTTTTTAATGTAATTAATACACATTGTATTGTTGTATGCGTGACAGATGTCAGTAACGATACAATATGTTGAAACGAACGTATTATAGCAAAAGTTTAACACGTTTTTATTAGTAACACTCTGCCAAGTTTCCGTGACACCTCACACTAGCGAAGTCATTTTACTTTTCGACACAATGAGACGTGACCCAGATATGAGAATGTCTAAATTAATGTTATATCAGTTAATTTCACTGAACTACGGGCATCTATTATTATTAAGCATGAAATAGAGTGCTATTAGGGTATGTACGTATAAGACTAGTGCTTATTTATTATATTTACAACTGTGTTAGATAGACTTTGAAGCATATAAATTTTAACAAAAAGACACGGCATTCAAGCTGATCGTTTCAATACTTAGAAATCTCAATAGCTTCTATCGTGAGTCAATCGTTTCGAAATTTATAGTTTTCAAATGGCGATGACACATTACATCAGACTAATTTCAATTCATCATTGAATGCAGATAATATTTCATTTACGATGTTTAATAAACTGTATAGTTTATGTATAAGTAATTGTATTAATTACATTGTTACCAAATGTACAGACAAAATCTTTATAAGTACCTTTCAGAAGGTTTCAGACGTTGTCGCAAACAGGATTACTTCGAATTACACTTAAGTAGGTAAACGTGTACTATCAACATGAAAACTGTCCAGCTGGCTTGCGGTCGACGGGCTAAATACAACATCGATTAATGCTACTGTTTTATATACCTTGCGTAACATTAACACGTTTAAACGTCACCAGTACCGGTTGTAATACTTTTTGTCCATTCCAATAAAACTATTCAAAACAAACAAAAAGAACTCACAATAATCTTCTTAACATCAAACGTGTAGATAAAAAATACCTAGCGGCATTCAATCGGCTAATAGCTTTGCAAATCAAAGGAGGTAGTGGCACGATTGCGCCATGGAGTCTGTTAGACGATGTTTTGTTCACATTATTACGTGGGTGTATCAGCGCCGACGAAGAACGAGGTAAAGATAGACAACGGGATACCCGTTCCGAGCTACGGACAGAACATATTGCAAGTTTTACACGATACTCGCAATATAACAGACATATTTTCAGAACTAAAGTAATTATTTAGTTATTACCAGTCTTTAGTTATACCATTAAATTATCATTAAATTGAGTTTGTGTTTTCCACGTTACTGAGAGCAGAAATAATTATTCAAAGCATTGATTATACAAAAAAATAAAAACTGTTTACCGAGATTATCAGTGTATTGTTATGATTTATTTACAGTAAGTACTAGTGCGAAATCAATGATTAAAGAGTGACTCTCTTACGGGGTAGACACAGAGCACAAAGTGTCAAATATCTCTATCCTTATCTTATACACACATACACATCTTTACGTGAGCCACTCACGAGTAAGGCAGAAAGCAAGGATTGCCAAATACCTCTATTCTAACAGACCTTATCTTCATCTTAAATTCATCCTTATCGACCTGACCATCAAACAGCACGTTATAATTCGTTTATCTTTACTCGCTGTCATTAAGACGAGCTAAAGAAGAACTATTACGATACGTAATTGTTAGTTGTGTGAGTCAGGTCTGAGAGCAAGGCCACGAGAAGTTTTCACCAGCGTCGGCGAGCTCGCTGACTGATTAAATTCTTTAACGTACATGAAATTATGCGAACTTTAGAAACAGAGATCTGCGTATGATTTTTGCCAGCGGCGAGGCTAAGTATTAGTGTCATTACTCAATTGTATCATTAAACGGGTATTGAGATCGCTGACATAATTTAGGAACATGTCCAAAGCCACAATTTAAGAACATGCTTGTGATTGAAAAAAATGTGTAATTCTCTCTCTTCTCTTTGTTAAGGTATTTACATTATTTTATCACACTACCATTTCCTTTTTGCAACTAAGGCAAGCTTTTTGGATTGTGTTTCAGAATCTAATGTTTATTATTTATTTTCAAAACCTACGGGACATTTAATACTGTTTTTATTATAGTAGTGTAATCGTACTCATTTATCTCGCGTTCGATGGATTAAGTCAATTTTGAAGCTAAGGTGATTTGGTAGTTTAAAATCAGGACGAGCGGTGTGCGTCCGGCTGTCGTTGAACGTCTGTTTAGTTGTCTGCGCTAATCCAAGAAACGATTAAACAGGACTTTTATTGACACGTGGCGACCGACTATTAAAATATTTATTTTTATACTTATTTGTATGCAAGTATGCAACGCTCAGAGTTCGTTGTTAATTGGTCTATGTACAGGTATGTATATATAAAAAACATGAGAAGTACCTGCTAACAGCCGATTTAAGCTGTTAAAGAATTAATCTTAATAAAGAACATATTTTTATTCTGTTTACATGAAAATTTAACTACATTTATTCTAAGCATTAAAGTAACACAAAGATGACGCAAGCTGACCTTCCCCCAGTGCTATGACGGAAATAATTGCTATGACTACATTTTTATTTAAAGAAATAACCGTAACTAACACATTAAATACTAAACATTATTTCTTCTTTGTGCGTCAAATTTGATTGAAAACATGAGTTTATTCAAATTACAAATAAAACACATCCACTATCAAAAAGTAACCAGCACTTTAGGTATGCATAGTAAATTCTGTCTTTAAATATGCAATTTATTTATCATATTCCAATTTGATGTAAATAAACACGGTTTCGAACTACAACTCCGGATGGTGAAATATTTCCATAACAGGCAACAGATATACATTGTATATGCAATCGCGGAAGATACAAATCCAATTTGAATTAGCCGCTTCGTTATCGCACAAAATCGAGGAACGCCATAAGATAATGTAAATCAACAAAGCGGCGCGAACGTCGGATCACATATGAATTATAACAACTCCAACGGTCAGCCATTCGTACAGTGTAATTACGCTAGGTGTGCGTAAAAATTACGTATCAAATTTCAGATCGGTCCGCGTAACTCAGTACCAGCCCGAAGTGGCGTGCTTCCTCCATACAACTTTATACCTTACGTGGATTTATGCTTGTCTATAGATGATCATTTCGATTCTAATTATCGAGTACGTCGATAATCGATTTGCACATATTTTGTCCTCAATACATAACGCCTTAATGTTTAAAGCCGCGGAAACAGTAGACAAGTCAAAGTTAAAAACACTTAATTTTACATGCATATTATAACTAAGTATTATTAAATAAAGTAGCTGCTCAAATAATTAGTAAAAAAAACTTACGATGATTTCATCGATTTTCATTATCCATGTCAATTGAGAAAGACATGTATGTATTATAAGTAAATATAGCATATATGTGCATAAAAAGTGAATAAAACATAAAATAGTTCATTCCTTTACTGGATAAAATCCTACGAGAGCACAGATCTCACTAGTATAGTATATACATGAGCTTACATGGGCGATGTGGCGTATAGTGTTTACATCTCATTTTGACACAAGTTTCATGCGATATTGAACCTTAGTGCTTCGTACAGAAAGGGCGTGTGAAGAGCCATAATGATGTGATGTTGTAAAACTGTCGTTGCAGGTTAATTCTGGAGCTTGTTTGAGGGAATCGCGGCGCGGTTAAAGCTCCCAGGGGTTATTTTGCCGGAACGCGCGCGTTATGCGTACGCACACATTTAGAAAACGTATCGTAGACATAAATAAAACAGCAGTTTAAACTAATTTGATATATTGTAGTAAGATAAGACATTAACAGGGATTCGTTGAATTTGTGAAACATGTAGAAATGATAAAGATGAATAACGATATTAAATGCTTCTAAAATTATTTAAGAACTGTAGACACCTAACATTATGTTAAGGATTACGTGTTTTACTTTGCTTTATTCATATGACAAAAATTAAAGGAACAAATTTTCAACTTAAAGTATGTACCCTATAACATTACTCATTCGACTGTAGTTTTTGTTACAGAGCCTGTACTTACCGTGAAATCCACACAAATAATTTGCTTCAACCTTCGACTTACCTGCAAAATACAAAAATATTCAATCACAAATCCGTCAATATAGGGAATAAAGTCGTAAATTACAAATCTCCATCTGTAAATGTCTCAGCATCAAACATAAACTATAAAACGAAATTAACGGATTTAGTAAACTTTATGAGCGTAAACAGAATGTTTCCCAAAGCCCACGGTTCCCACCGTAAAACAAACACTTGTAGCCATAATCTCGCGTCGACGGCCCTTTCAACACCTCGTAAACCATAACATTGTAGGACAGAATGTAGGGCCCTTGCGAAACCGGAACAAAGTCAACTGTAAACAGTCGAAGTACGTTACTACGATGCGTTTGATCCGTCGTATACTGAAAGGGTTACAAAAAATATATAAGTGTTACATCCTGCCTCGGCGGTCAAGTGGATACAAAGTCGACTGCTGAGAGAGGTCCTGTTTTCAATCCCCGGATCGTGTATTATTCGGTTGTATAACTTAAAATTCTTAGTAGCTCCGATTCAGAATTTGTCCGTTGTACGATAATAGGCTCACTCGTTATTCGTTGGAGGATAACGTATTTTGGTGAAGCTACACATCTGTGCCTATCGCTTCGGCGATTACAGGCGTGGTGTTACATCTGTATAAATATAAAAATATTGAGTACACGTGTTGAGAATAATGACGCAAGTGTCGCAAGACTATCGATCGACAGCTTGTAATAAGATAATAAGTGCATTGACCGCGACGTATATACACGAAGTACATATAAATATTTATACGAATATACAATATATTCAACAAAGGTCTCGTGTGGACCACAGTGGGCGTATTGTAAATAGCAAATTCGTCAAGGCAAAAAACTTTCTATTACTTTAGCACCTGCATTCGACCCGGTACTCTATTCATCTTTCAACACAACTTGCGTATGTATATCAATGAATCACGCATTTTACAGCCGGGCACTCGCAACTATCCAAAAAAGGGCCGACTTTCCCCTTTTCGTTTTTCTTTACAATTTGCTCGGAGTTCGTTTCACGCCAGCGAGCACCCCGCACTTTTATTAGCATTAGCTGACTAAGCAAGTCTATCCTATTTGCTGGGGATTACCTGTCCGGGTGAATCTTGAAGTTTACGATTCGACACTTCAACGTTACGACGTGGCGTCGATACGGACGAACCGATTGCATTTGTTATTCACACCATAAATTAAATTTATAGAAGCTTACGTTTTATTAGGGGACGTAAAACAAGAAGAGCATCCTTTCATCATCGAGAGATCAACGTGGCCGCTTTTTAAGTCGGTCGTTGATAAGCTAGGTAAGATCTTCAAATATGATTTACGTTTTCGTCGGACCCCGTTACATTGCGCCCATAAAGAACCCGTATGTTTACAATTCACTTATGAGACTTTGTACAAATAATATTATTGCGACCTTCAAGAAACGCTCCATATGAAATATGGAAATCATTAGCAATACAATTAAGTTCATATATAATGCAATAGATATCGAGATAACTATTGCACACAAATATAAAAATCACGCCGAATTTTAATTCGAATTCACCCATATTGCTCAATATCAATCAGCATATTGCTCATAAATACTGGCTAATCTGTGTAAATCAAAGCCGAAAATGGACTCCGCAAACAAATCGTGAGACTAACTACTTATTTAGATCGTCTGCAGAGAAATGAAACTAAATTTCTAATATTCACCAGAGCGACACGTACTGGGTACTAATTTAAAGCGTTTCTTGAAAAATTTCTTCGGTTACAATCCAGTTCAACACTCTCACGCTATAACAGAGAAAGATCAGCGCGAGCGCATACTATAATTTGTTTTGCATGACTGAGGTGAGGCACAAGTACGTTTCACATTGGAAAGCGTTGCCATGGAGAACGCTAATTGTACAAAAAAGAATCCTCGCCCACTTCACTAAAAACTATTTGCATACGTCACACACGTGCGAGTTAAATACGTTGAAATATTTAGGAAAGGTACAATTCACGCTTTCTGAAAACGTTTTCAAGAGAGCGAAGAACGATGGTGTATAGAGGTACAAGCACATAGATACGTGCATTCTGCAGTTCCAAGACGGCATTTCGTTCATATTTTTATACAAGCGAGTTGCAGTTTTCGATTTATAGATTAAATTTATATACTTGAAAACATAAATAGTCGTGTACAACCTCAAGAATACATACTTACGTGGTTTTTTGAATAGTTCAGAGAATCCTAACGTTATCTGCTACAATGTAAAGCAATCTCATAAACGGTACAAATCGCATAAATAAGAAATAAACTTTTAATTGGCCTTCCATAAAACACGAATGTTTTTGCGTAACCACGTTAACGATATTTATGTAATGTTCCGTTCTAGCGAGCGAATAATTAAGATAAGAGATTGAAGCTAAATGGGTTACGTGTGACCACATGGTAGTTTTTGTACTGCGACGTTATACATTTGATTACTTTCTTCGAGTACATTCGATACGTTATGGTTCTCATTTTGTACACGTAACTATTTATGTAGTTATTGTTTTAGTAAGCGTTTTCATGGTATGTAGTCGCTATTTTCCGTACACAGTTTACCTATTTGGGAAACACAGACATGATATTATGTTTATATGTCACTTAAAATTATTTTTTCCCTTTTTTTATTTATGTTCTATCAAACTTCTATGTACAATGAATTATTCTGAGACATTTAAAAGCGTATCAATTTTATTTTATCACAAACACTGTTGATTCACTTTGATCTATTTTTGTTGACAACAACTTTCAACAATCGACAGACGTCAAACTTGTCTAATACTCTCGAGAAGCATCGCAATATGATAGCACAAAGCACTCCACGAACTGTCGGTGTAAGCTTGTATCGCTTTGTTTGAAGTTTGATTGTAGCCGTTGTGTTGAGAATGTACAAAACTTGGAAACTTTTAGGTGAGGATTTTGAACTCGGAAATAAGGGGCGCACGGGAAATAAATTGTTGTTTCAAGATCTCTTTGCTGTATTCGTCAACAAAGTTGTAAGACAAAGTGCATGAGTATTAGGGGATCGTTATGTTAGCGATGAAAGCATAAAAATGTCAAGTCTGAAATGTTAACAAACATTAAAATATTACTTTTATTAGTTTACCTCGCGTTAGTCAGATCTTAATAAAATCAAAAGATTTATCATATTATACCTTATTTCACTTCAATTCTGCTTCCTATGTGAAATGTATACC
>DWEI01003596.1:0-12647 GCA_018245875.1 Mysoria ambigua | reverse complement strand
GCCGCTCGCAGTGCACGGTGTTCCTGAAGCTGGCGCGCCGCGTCTTGTGGCTCTTGGTGGGGAAGGGGATGTCCAGCGACGCGCGGTACAGCGACAGCTGCTGATGCAGGTACAGTATGTGCTTGTACCGTTTCTTGACCGTCCACGTGAAGTCGCCGTGTTGTAGCTGAATGGTGTACCTGCAACGAGCGTGCAATAATGCGGTAAATATCAAAGGTTGTATTTGCACCTCTTGATGTAGAATAACGTACATAAGGCCGTATAACACAAGCAAGTTTCCACATTCGATTTTGAACCTTAATACTTTTGTATGTACATTGTAAATACTTTGCACATATTTCAGAACGATGTAACTCTACATGAGTGACCAGTTAAGTTGAACTACTTTTTTGAACGACCTTATATGCCACTGAATTTATACTGTATGGGAAGGACCGTAGGTGTATTTCACGATGACTTATTCGCTCCGGCCCGCCGATGTTGGCTAATGGTTGTGTAATTGAGGTGAATCAGAAAACACTTGTCTACCTATGAATGTCAATGCCGCACGTTAATGAGATGACGTACTGCATTGGTTTGTTCCGTTCCAGTTAGCTAATTTGCCTACAATAATTCTAAAGAATACACATTGCTAAAGTAGATTTATATATTACAATAGGCTCTATATATACACTTGTAGAACAAGGAATTAATTGGTTGATTGGTCAATACACAAAACTTAATCACTGGTTTTAAAGACAAAATTTTCTCATGGTATAAATCAAAGGTAAATAGAAAAAAAATCTTTCTAAATTCAAAATGCATTCAATAAAGGTGGGGTTACACCTTCCCGCAACCTTATTTCTCCAAATAGGGATTGTAAGCATAATTATGATTTGGTATAATTAAGATCATAAAATTTTAACATAACTCTTTCTTCGAATTAGGCTTGTTTAGCATGAGCCATATTTCATAACATATTACTTTTTTCATTATATATTACTTTTAATTAACTTTATTTCTATTGTATTAAGTAAGTCTATTCCTTAACTTGTGTGTTGTGTACACACAAGTCACTGTGTATTATCCTAATTATTACAATTAACTCCGAAATTTTTGACTCTTATATTTATCTATATTATTTTGTTTTTAATAATATATAGTGTATTTAACTTAAGTAATAGATTCAATGAATATGTAGAGTCTTGAAGTCGATTAATTGTAACGAATGTGGTGTACCTATGCGATATTCTTGCAATTAACATGTTGTTATAAAACTTAAAAATATTCTATGAATCAACTTTATCTTGCTAATAATTATTACAATCTTTTCGTTGCAACAAACTTACTGTGGTGATTCATAACAATATTATCAACGACCATTATCAACGTTGAGTATTAGTTGTGGCCAGCGATTTCGTTCGCGTGAAGAACTAATTGAACCCTATGGAACAGATCCTTAGCGGCCAGTGTTCCCGGTGCATATAACCATAGATAATTCATTTTGTATATATATATGCCGGTAATCCCGAAGGTATGCAGATTACTGTATATCTATAATTAATAATTTATCGTCGAACCAGATCTGCTCTGTCTGCAGACCTGAACCGCTTCTTCTTCATCCACTGTATTGATGCGGACTTCGGAATTCGGTTTTCCTACAGATAGTATATAATATATACTAGATATGTCATATTATGACATATCTATGAAGCATGTTATTACATCTCGATTCCAGCATAAACGAGATAATAAGGAATACTCACAAGTTTGGATTAATAAGGTGTGTCGTGACGCTCCTCTCGTTCTCAATAAATCTGACCTTTATTTCTACTCCAGGAATGAATACTTTCCTGTGGACGGAGTTGAATTTCACTGGCGGCAAATGGACGACTTTGTACGGTATTGAAGTAGCTAAAGGCACTGAAATAAATGAAAAAAATATAAATTGAAATTGAATATCTAGGTGTTTGAAATTCTGCTTTCGAAGTTAAACATTCCTGATTCGAATCGCTGGATAACATACACAGATTTCCTATAAGATTGAGAAGAGTTTAGGTCATAATATGACCTTTATGTTTTGTCACAATAGCCGAATATTGGTTGGTAGACTTGACGCGTTTTAAAGAACATTCTAGAGAAAGGAGAAAGACTTTTTACATCAAATAATAACTCTGTTAGCAGCCCAAGAATTAGTTTACACAAACTTAGTATACAAACTTTACATCATTTTGATACAGATTGCTTGGCACTAGAGCAATATGATGGAGCATTCTAATGTGTCCACGACATACTTCAGATTTTACATATATTGTGTGATGTGATTGATAGGATGCGTTGTACAAATATCAATTTGATGACAAAACTACTATTGTGTATGCAACGTATTACCACCAGATTACAACATGTACAGACAGTTAATATTAAAATAATTAAAACACTATGGAATAGGCGGTGAGGTAACATATGTTGCTTTTGAAACATATGTATATTGTATACACACAGCAAATGTAAAAAATAAACGGGTTCATCGCTTAAAGCTGTTTCTTCCGGGCAACCCAAGAAAACAAAGATATAAAAAAACATGTACATAATAAAATTTGTTTAGTACATGAATGTTCCCGGAATGTTTTTGAAATGAAAGATTGAATGATAACACATTCGATTACGACGATAACCGGATTTATAATAAGAACGACATTGACGTATCACCACGTTATGCTTTTATGTTCTTATCTCACTATCACTGCACGGTGCGCCTATGTTCATATGACACGGCAATGACTTCTGCCCACATATGGATATACTGGTATCTATACAAACACACATAGTCCGTAACAGGGCGATAGTCTAATCGATGTTATCCTTTGTTATTGTATTATCAAAATTTTCGAATACAAACCCTTTCAAATTTCATCATGAAATCATATTACACATAACAATATCGACTTGTTTAAAGATCCCTTTTTCGTATTTAAATTTAGAACGGTTCATTGACAATCATTTCTTCGTTATCACATTAAGACTTATTATGCCATCCGGTTGCCAGAAATTTGTTGGAGAAATACAGTTCACAAAATTGTGCAATAAATTATATACATATTTTATATACATGTATATCCATCTCAGATTATTCGTTTTATATTGTATATGTTGTGTCAATTTGAATAGGTTGTATTTCTAAACCGCTTACAGTATAAAGTAGTAAATTTTAATTAACCACATTTATCGCTTGGGAAATCTGACAATTTATGATTACACAGCGTTATGTAATTATAATATAATTAATTAAAGGCATTTCAAAACTTTAATAATATACGATCAGTTCATTTTAAAGCAATATGTAAATAATTGTTGCGATACAGGGTAATTAAGTAACTATATTTGTATACTTTTAAACTACGTCTGTAATAGGGTCAACTTTAAACTGAACAGTTTTTGTTTGCACTAATATAAAGTCATCATGCATGACGAGTCATTTAAAAATTCAGTCTACCAGTGGTTAAGAGGTTAAGATAGTCATAAAATTACTGCCTATACGGGGAATATCTTGTAAAGTATGAGTATCCTCGCACCGACTGATTCTCCATGCATTCTAGAGATGTAACGAATATCACTTTTTGAACATTCCGGAATGCGAATGCAAATATTTGTTATTGACATTCGTGAATGCGAATGCGAATATTCACATTTTGATAGAAAATTTCTTAGAGAAATTTGTTTTTGTTTGTTTTCATGGCATTATATAATTTTGTGTTAATGTTCTAATGAAAATTTAATTGTTAAACTTCATTACTCAAAGTAAATAAATAAATTATACCAAATGAGAAAATGAAAATTGATAATGTGATCACTATGTTGTCCCTTTTAGTTGTATTATAAAACATAAGAAATAAATGGATTTTGATTTTATTAATGTTATTCTTCTGATATGTATATTAGCAAAACATTCGCATAAATTTTGCGAATGCAAATATGTAAAATTACACGAATGACACCAAATAAAGTCCACGCGGAATAGAAATTACACTTTTATTCCGGATGGACTGTTTTTTCTATTATGGCATATTAATTAAATATATTATTGTTACCATGGTGCAAAGATTGGATCATTGATCTGAAATACGCAGCGGAAGATTCTCAATAAACCGACTCATAATTAATTGAGCAGGTACTAATCCTAGATTCTGGTTTTTCTCTACTCTTAAATTATATTTGAATTTTAAGCAGTTTAATTTGTTCATATCATTATAAAGCTGTATGTAGCATAGACCATGCAGTACTATAATGAAATCTAATAAGTAAAAATACCTTCAAGTTTATAATCACACCGCATTCATTAACCGTATATATTACAAAACAGAAAAAAACGCATTATTCAAATGATTTTTTGACATTCACGGAAATTTAATAAAACTCGTAACCGACGGCTTCTATACGGCGCTTACAATCTTTTATATTTTGGTAACGTATGACAACGAAACCACTTCAGCAATGAAGTTTCACTGCAATAGTAACCAGTCTCATTAAATTTTAATGCTAATTGTATTAGCGAGCCAGGCTGAACATTTATTAATGTTTTACTTACAACACTCTTTTCATAATATTATATACTTCTTATTCATGAATACGGCTTTTCGTAGTTGCATATACTTATGACCTATGTGTGTTGCGCAATAAATGTTCGTAATTACAAATGTTTATCATTAAATGTTTATACATCGTACTGATAAACAAATTGATAGTTCGAGACACATTTATGTAGCAGGTATATACACTATGTCCCTGCAGCTGGGGATCGGAATGCATGCTACGATATCTGTCGGCTGTCACAAGAGACGAATAAAAGTCTTCCGGGACTGCGAACGGCTAAAAATGAGCTCGCCCGCTTACTCAGCAATAATAGTAAGGGCGACAGTATGTGAGGGCGCGTAATGTCGTGGGAACCGGGGGGCGAGGTTTGACGCATTTTGCCTCTCCCGGAAGAAAGGGTCATATGGGAGTCGCGCTAGGGTACAAGTAAGTTCCTCTGGAGATCCCGGATTCCTCCCATTACAGCCGAAGAAGGCCACCAGTGCGTTTCTGAGCGGTTAAAGTTCCACATAACCCGGTATCTCTATCCACATAACCCAGGATACGGGACACCTTTAGAACATTTCTTCCCGCAAACAAAAAAGGGTACTTATACAATGTGTTTAAAAATAGCTCTTCGTGGCTTTTAACTGCAAACATTTTTAAACAGCCAGTTATTTTATTTTTGTAAATCAAAGGCCTATACCGAATCAAGTTATTAATACATCACCGCCATATGACCACTAAACTAATGAACGAGAATATTTTGATTGCTTCTATTTTACCGATTTTACTTAAAAGTTTACTGTTTAAACTGATCAAGTTATGGACTTCACTGTTAACTGTGCAATTTTTGTTAGTTGCAAACTTACTTAAAAATAATTCGAATGTCCTAAAAATATTTTAATTATAATTATACAATTATATGATTAAGTGAGGCTTAAACAGTTTATTATAACAATGAAGTGTTTAAAATTGATTATAATTTATTATGCATGTGAATCTTACACAATGGTCTTAATTCATTTTCAACAATCCGTTTCACAGTATTTATTTAGTCACGGTATTAATTATCGGATACACACCAACTGTTTGCCTTAGTGCCTAGGTAATAGAGGTTATATTGTTACGTAGGCGGCAATTTATTTACACAATTGTACAGTTACTGGTACCGTTGAATTTGAAATTGTTCTGTCCTGAAGATATGTATCATATAGAAAATTATCTCTGATACTTTGTTTATATTATCAAATGTCGTACATAATAATAGAAGAACAATTACATAACAACAATATCTTTGGTATAAGATTTTAAAAAAACTTTTTCACTAATAGATAGGTAACCTTATTTAAAACATTTGAATGCCTCGTTGGTCGTGTTGGTTGCAAGTGCAACTGCCGATCGGAAGGTCCCGGGTTCGACTCCCGGGTCGAATTCTACAAAATTTTCTAATTTAGATTTGCTAGTAGTGGTTCGGAGTCTGGATATGTACCTGATGCATGGCAATAGGCTCACCACCTAATCTATAGTGGGATGTAAACGTAACAGGAGAAATGTGGAAGTGCTCTGCATCCCTCTGCCTACATCTTCGGGCATTGCGGGCGTCATCATCATCATCATCAATGTGTAGTATAATGTATGAAGTCTTTTTTTACTAAGTTTAATGTCGGAAAATCATCGGAGAAGGTCTGTATGTAAAAAAAACAGTTTATTTATTACAAACTATGAAATCATTTTTCTTTTTTATCAAAATATCAACTTGATAACCATCATATTTTTACAGTCAGAATGCAATACATCACACTCAGAGGTTTTAATTATGACAGATAATAGATTACTAAATAGTCATTAAGCAAGCTAAATGTATAAAGTTAGGAATCAAATTATTTTAATCTAAAAATTAAACAATTACATCAGAGGTTCCTAATAGATGCAGTGTCATAGTATAGTATTCAACTTATAAAATCTACACCAATTATGTAATCATTTCTCTCATTTACATCTTTAAGTTATTTTTAATCAACCTTTGAAAGATGATGATGAAGATTACAACTGCAGCAAAATGCCAGAAATTAATGATAATCATTTACCTGTATTGTCAGTCTCTTCTTTGCCCGCGACTTTGTCAACTTCAATGACTGACAGAGATTCTGGCACTGCGAGACTCTCATCAAAGTCAGAGTCTTGGTATATATTTAAGGAGTCCAGTTGCTGAAAGAAGCCTGGTAGACAATCCCCGGGGGTTGTAGACGGTGTAGGTGTTTCCATGGCGTGGTTCGTGTAGCTGTATAGCTCTTCATCTAGACAGAAACAATAAGAGTGTAAAGGAATAGATATGACTAGAAATATACTTTAAGTATTTCACAATTGTTCAGTAGTGCTAATTTTAGTATGCAGCTGGAATATCTGATTTGTTAATCAAGTTATAAAATCTTCACTTATTGTTTATTCATGTTTGTATAAGGCAATTGATTAGTTTTTTTTATCGTGCCTTGATCATTAGCTGTCATGAATTTTCCTTAAAGAGATAAGAACTAGTCTAATTATATTCAAGTTCAGAGTTGAACTAACTTGCCTTACAATATGCTATTTTACATTGTAGTCTGGCATTACAATTGCAGAGTAAACATATAGGAATATAAACAGGTACTAATAGGTATTATCATGTAAACTAATTAATTGTGTTTAGCTATTTATACTTTAACAATATGTATTTAAGCAGTATTAATTAAATTTAAACTATCAACAATAATTTATTATTGTATTATAACCTTTCCTTCCACAATTTTATTTAATATTTGGAATATTCAATATATGGAATATGTCAATGGTATTACGAGTGTCAATTTCAAATATAACAGAGGTCTTCCCTTTGGTTTAGGTCAGAGGTATAAACCCTATTGAATAAAACAATATAAATCACACAGTATTATGGATTTTAAGACACATCAAGGCTATAAATTACAGTTATCAAACATTTACATAAAAGCAATAGAGCCTTATAAAAAAATTGACTTTATATAATCAAAGAATCCTAGAAGACCAGATGTTAGGACAACATGTGAATGAAAACATTCCACTACTATTACTACTAGTTACTAGTGAATACATTAAAACAAAGAAGGCAAGTAGTGGAAATGACTAACTTTTTTTTATAATAATTACATCATTAGTGAAAACCAAATAAAAATATTATTTTAAAAGCAGTCAAACAAATCAATTTATACAAACATACCATTCTATAAATAATAGTTATAATTCATTTTAAACAATTGCATACAGACAATAGCCAAATATGATGGACCCATTTAAAAAGAAAACCTATATTTGTTGCAATAAATTATTTGTATTTGTAGTAAAAATATAAAACAATAAAGCTACCCAAAGCCGGAAGATTTGAAGAATTGCAATAAGTTAGTTGTTGTGAACACTGAATAATTTACTTAGGTGTGAGGTTGGCTTATGCTAAACCAACATGCAACATGCTAATGCAGCATGTCGGAACAATTATTTCATGCAAAGATATATTCTTAGGTGTTGTATATGAGTTATGGAATGTTATATGTTGTCATTATCATAGACTTAAATCAATTAATATTCATGTGAAATGAGAAATCAAAATATTAAAATCCAATTAGCACTACATGATTTCCAACAACTTGTATAAACAAACTCTTTCATTATTAATGTCACACTACTTAGTAAAATACATAATAAAAAATCTTACAACCTGAAGATTTTGTGTATATAAACACAAAATAAAAATTTCCAAATACAAAATTAAATTTTCATGTTAAAGCACATACACAATTAAAATTTCAAATTAGAACATAAACAATTTCACAAATCACAACACTACCTCGCTTAATAAGGTTATGAAAACTGAGTGTAATTTCCTTTCGTTCCATATGTTGTCTGTTCTTTTAAAACAAAGCCTTAATACTACGACACCAGTTCAGTTGACTATCTGAACTGTTCTGGCCATTGGAGTGCGTAAAATTGACACTTGTGTACACAGTCTGGCTAGATAAGATAACGGAAACACCGAATCAGTTGTTTTACAGACGTCTCAGGGGAACGCCCGAATTGTATCGTCACTTAGCAGTGATTTAGATGAAAAAGTGTCGATTGCAATTCGGATTACAATGGAGACGTTTTGTCACGGTTCAATTGGCAAGGCTGTGTTTCAAGGCTTTTATTCATTATTTCAGCGAAGCAAGATTAAAAATTACAACAAAAAAATACTTACAAAACTTTTTAACTATGAGGCTGTGCGCTTGTTCATCTTTTACAAGTAACATTGATGTTATAGCATCTGTATTTCTAGATTGACTCATTCGTTTAATACATACAATTCAAGCCTTTTTTATTTATAAACTGATTCCGGCCTATAATGGCCTTCTATTGAATGATATGACGTCATTATCTGTCTGTTGTACAATAATTTATGTGGAACTGTCAAACTAGAAAGACGGCTGAATAGGTAACATTACATCACGGATTTTTAATTTTTAGTAAAATTGCAATAATTAGAATAACGTCTGAATTATCATTTGTTAATTCTTAAATAAATAAAGGTCATTTACACCTAAAACTCATAAACTGACGGACGAAGATTTTACTAGGCTATAAAACGATACTGAAGTTAGTTAAAGCATTAGGTATATAGCGTTTCTCGACAGCAATCGATGTTTCTATGTTGATAAAGTAATATAGCAGTGGTCAGAAATACTCATATACCAAAAGTATGTGTACCTAGTTGTAAAGGTTGAAAAGTAAATGAATTGTGGCTGTTTGATTTAAAAAATCAAACAGCCACAATTCATTCAACTGTGTAACTAAGCCGTCTGTAATAATTTTTCGTGTTCTAGGACATATTATTAGACTTAAAATTATTTCAGCATACTTTAATATTTTAACTATTTCTTTTTATAAGGGTCCTAGATTAATGAAGGAACATATTCCGATCTACGGTATGGGAAGGTTTGATAAGTTCCTTCCCATACTCTTGTCTAAACGGTATTAAAAAGCAAAAATTTATTCAATATTCATTGTGATCATAAATGTAATACAAAAAGAGATGATCAAATGTTTATTTTTGCTGTTTGTAAGAATGGCGCTGAAAATAAATTAGATACATTTATCCATTAAGGAGTTTGATTAACCTTAATACTGTATATGTATAATTATGATGTAGCATTGAAATTATCAATAAAGAAAACCGAATTGAGTTATAAATTAATATTATTAAGTAGGTAGTATTAAATTGTTGTTGCTAAATGAATAAACATACGAGATTATAAATAAGAGAATTATTATTAATAAATTGGTATCAACTAATAATTGAATTATTGTGTTTTGTCGTCTATTAAAGCGTGATTAGTCAATAGGGGCACTTTGTGTATAGTATAGGTACAGTAGGCGAGCGAAGTAATAGTTGCCTCGTCCATAGAAAAAGTACGAGAATGAATTTGTTCACGTTTGTCTTAGTAAATTATAGAATCTGTTAGCAACTTTGCGTGTCACCATGTATACCAAATGCATGTTGCACAATGTATACAAAATGTTTTTTTAAATAATAATTATATTATTCATAGTTATGTTCTCATGAAAGTGACAATGATGTATTTTTTGATAATTCTTTAAACATATGTTCTTTCTCTTTCAATTAATGCAACATTGACATTTACACACGTCCTCAAACGGCGCCTACTCTATTTGTATATTATCTCTATAGAAAAGGCTTCTTATAACATCCAAAGACAATTATGCGCCTAAAATATACTCTTGAGCAACATGTTACAATCTGCAATATATCTGTATCAAAATACGTTAGGCGTATAGTTAATGAACTAATTCAAGCGAGATAGCTTCATCTTTTTTTTTTTCGAATTAAGAGCTGATCTCATTAGTTAGCCTTGCGAAGAGTTAGTCGCTATGTTCAGGGTGCGCCGGACAGTACCTATGTGTTTGAAGATAAATAGACATAGTCGTGGCTCATGTATAGGCCTGGCTTCCGGTATAAGGGCAGAAAACCAAATTTCATTAGATTAAAATGATGTTAACATTCCTAAAATTTGTTTACAAGCCAATACGAGAGCGGATCGTAAATTTACTTAGAAACTCTGTTCCTAAACGATTAGAATCTTTTAACGCAAAAATTGTTATTATGGTATAGTGCTAAGTGTGAAACGGGTCTCAATGACAGTAACTATATATAAAGCCTACAATGTTATACAGTGTAACTTAATATTACAATTATTATAATTACTTACTTATATAGAAAGAGATTTATCTGAAAGGTTGTATGTAATTATTTAGTATAATCCATGAATAGGTAATGAAGAAAATGTAACTATTAAAATGTTATAAGTAATGTAAAAATAACAATTCACTTGGTAGCTTTATTAAGACTTTAATGCCTTTATTAAGTAGGTTTATCATGGCGGCAATGATCCCCACATTTATCTTAATATAAACGTAACTTCACGGTTGTAATCCCCGAAGAGGTAGGCAGAGGAATGCACAACACTCCCACGTTTTACCAGTTACGTTTATGTCTAACTATTGCCATATACTGGGCACATACGCATTCCCCGAGCCACTACTAGAAAAAATTTGTGATGCCCGACCGGCAGTCGCACTTGCAACCAGCACGACTAACGAGGAAGGCATTTAACTAAATTTAAGTTTGCACTTAACCGTATTCTTCCTTATTTTATTCATTTTCTGGAAAGTTATTTGTTAGTGTCTGCCTTTTATATAATATATATAAGTACATGTGTAAGTATGTACTTCTTTATATAATGTATATGCATAAGTAGTTACAGAAACGCATGGAGAAGGGTTTAGGAAAAGGATAGTTTTTAATAAAAAGGCTATTGTCATATAATTTTTGTTTCACTATTTAAGATTCACTCATACTCGTAAATGAATAAAAGTATTATACGATAAATTTTCTTTACATGTTTGATACTCTCCAAGAAACACATATCAAAAACATTTTATTAAGGAACATAACAGATTTTGTAAGATCTGTTTTGTTCTACTTCTACGACAATCCTGAGAATTCGAGTTCATTGTTCATCAGAACAAAGAATCTTGCCACCCTTATTCAAGATCTATAACATTATGCATTACTGTTCAACGAAAATATTCTTCAAAGCTATGCTATGTTAAGCTATATGTAAACCTTCAATACTTATTTACGTAATGAAAATTATGGAAATAATTTTAAATCTGCCAAGTAAAGAAGAGAGTGAAGGATGAGGAGGAATATGCCAGCATGGTTTCGGTAATTTTTAACAAATCAATTCAATAATCCCAGAGATTTCAATGACATCTTTATTTTTCAAAAGTAAAATGTATATTTAAATAAGTAAAAATAATACATTTTACCTATGTATGTTACAATTGCAATATTTTATTACTATAAGAAATGTAGAAAATATACATTACTAGGCGACACCCTTGATATTAAATCGTAATTTAATGTTAAATATTGATGAATTATGATAAATGCATCAATTAGATACAGGATAGAATATTTAAATAATAAGATTTGAAATAATATTTAGAGCTACAGGTATTTCAGTTCCTCACAAAAAGTTTATTTTGTTCACTTGGCACTCACACTTTTAGTCATTCGTTTTTGTCTTGTACACTTAACGTTGATGATGATGGTGATAAACATATATAATTTTGATGATTAATTAAGTTCTCTTATGGCTGCTTCGTTGGTCGAAAGCTCCCGGATTCAAATAGATCGGACACTATAGGATTTTCTGGTAGTTTTGTTTATGTCAGGTGTTTGGCAATAACCTTACCACCTATTCCATAGTGGAACGGAGCTGGCGAAATGTGGACATTCCCACATTACTCTCCTTTGCCTGTCATATTGCCTGTTACATTACGTTACGTTCCTATCATTGCATTACTTCTATATCCTTTGTAAACAATATTGTTATGAAATTCACTTGCATCATTAATGCAGGCAATACGAACAGAAAGAGTACCTAGTTAATACACACTTGGATACATATTGTTGTATTATAATTCCATTTTTCTTCGTAATAGCTTCCTGTAAAGATTATATA
>DWEI01003595.1:0-12647 GCA_018245875.1 Mysoria ambigua | reverse complement strand
ATTTAAGCCCATCTGTATATAGGCGAGTTTGAATTTCTTAATATTTGAACTGGATGTAAAGTCAAGACTTATAATACTTTGATGGTCGTTAAAATGTTAATAGATACAAGGAAATTTAAAGTGTACGCAAAATAAAGGGATAAAAACATAATATGAACGTGACCTGATTTTACCTGTAGTATATTTATTCTGAGATGAACCACACGTTGTCTAATTAAAGTGTCTCTATCATTGTCTCGAAGACGCTGACTCGAGGATAGTCTGTCACGTGTTCATTTATTTTCATGCTTATGTCTTGAAAAGTAGAATTATAAAGTGGCATAACCATTTAGGCACGCTCTGCTTTATATAGTGTCGATAGATCGTTTCCTATAGCTTCTTTCTTCTGCTTTCTACATCTTTTTACTTGATCTGTTACATTTGTGCCAATATGGAATGAAAATTCTATGAAAGTAATAATGTGTATAACTTTAATTTGACGTTCACTAAGTGTATTTATTTGACATTGAAATAAATGCATGTTTTATCCAATGGCGCCGCATTCGCTACTACAAATATCATATAACCCATCCCTACACATATATCCTTTGTAGATATATCACTAAATCACTACGCATATGTACTTTGTAAACAGATCAGTCAATCGTAATCTTTTCGTTTTGATTCACCGACTCTACCGCAACCGCGCTCCACGCTCAAGACGCCGAGTAATAACGACGGGCGGTCTATCGAGGTGGCCGTTCATTAAGCAGATTGTCACTGCACACACTACGCATCAATTAATTTGGACTTTCATTCGGTTAATGGGCGGTTCGCGTTCATATGGCTGTGGGGAGCGGTAGTTTATCTTTTGCTACCCTTCCATTTGTTCTTTCTTCGCTTTATCCCGGGTCGGGAGGGTGAGGTAGATCAACAGCGTGATACGAGGCTTTTTAACATAGTGTAGCGGCTGTGCCATGCATCTGACATCGATAATGTATGTGTATATGCGTGTGCGTGTGTATGTGATAATACAAAATTTCTTTAATATTTTTTTGCGTAAAGACAAACAAAAAGGTACAATACTTTTTTTATATCAATGTAAAATCACGTTCAATATATAGCTATTTTGGTGAAATATATCAAGTACTACACCTTAAGACTTTTCATTCCGAGAGATTAGAACAATGAAATATCTTCTTGAGTATTTATTGTTATTGTAAATATAACATACAGTGCTTTACCCGCTCATGTGAGCAGTGCGCGCGCGACATCGAAGTGCTCTGGCTAACGTGACCCCGGAGAGGTCTGCGTACGTCAATTCTCCACAACTATGCGTCCGGGACGCGACCTCACAAGCGGGCCGTCATTACATACGAGATCCGTTTATTACACATCATAAACTTATTACATAACATCACGCGCACATATTTAGGCGTAGGCAGAACATTCCATGATTACATTATTTCACTTGTTATGTTTTGCGTTCAAATAACATAAAAAACGTAACTTAACGCCTGTATTCCCGGAAGAGGTAGGCAGAGGAGTGCATAACACTCCCACATTTCATCAGTTACGTTTATGTCCCACTATGTTATAGGTGGTGAGCCTATTGCCATGTATCGGGCACATAGCCAGACTGCGAACCACTGATAGACTTCTAATTTAGATTTTTAATTTGAAAATGTTGTAGTATAGTAGAACTCAGGACCTCTCAATCGGCAGTCGCACTTGCAACCGCACGACCAACCAGGCAGTTCAAATAATATACAGGCTCCATATGATACATACAGATCTTCATCATCAATCTATCCACAACCGCTGCCATTTTGAGTATACGAGTATCGTCACTCCGGTCACCGGGCACTAATCCAGATACCCAGCTAATATCGGCAATTCCATGTTAACAAAACCTAATAGTGCTGTTATTGTGTGGAAAGACATTTGTTAATAATTCCACAGTTGCCAGAGCAACAGGATAACAGTTGGATCAATACGACCTTAGCGGGTGTAATATCTGAGCGTGTTGAAGATTTACGAAATATATTGATATTGAAATATTACAACAATGTTTCTAAGTAGAGTGAAAGTTAAGCAAGGCGTTTATTTCGGACACCCGGCCCATTTTTGGAAGGTGAGTTTAATGAACTGGTTCACACCAAACTAAAATGAATATCTTAAAACTGTATGAATCACGTATTTTTCATAGTAAAACTAACTTGATTATAGCTTCGTCAGCAACGAGATATGGAGTCGTTGGTAAACGTTGAAGATATGAAGAAAACTGCTGACATCGTTGGCTACGACAGAGTTCACTTGCAGAGGTGAGTACCATTTAAATTAGTGTTAAATTACATTTCATGAACAATATGTATAAAGTGAGTAGATACAATAATACAATCAGTGGTAAATAAAACACATGAATAAAAAACATTATATAGTTAAATAAACTCAAATTTAATTAAAATATGTAGAAAATAAAAGTATTAAAGTAACAGAACAGTAGTAAAGTAACAAAACAAAAGGCGGAACGAAACTTTAATTCAATTAAACTAAAAATGAATGACATGATACTATATTTAACAATAATGTGAAATGAACATAAGCCTACTATACATATTTATGTATAGAAAAATCTATAAATACATAATTGCATAAATAATATTACACGCACTAGCAGAACAAATATTGATGCTCAGTAAACATTTGTCCCGGATGGAAATCGAACCTACTATCTCTGGATCAGTATCATGGGCACTGTGTTCTGCAATAAGAGGTCACTCACGTATGAATAATGGCTTTCTTGATATTTTTAACTTTAACTTTTCATTCAAACTTTAAAAGGCTTTTTGACACAGGTGAAAACAATTTTATTTTATAAATAATTTTACTATTCAGAGGTATAATCAACCGAGTGGGGGAGAAAGTACGAGAAATGTTTGAAAAAGAAGATAAAAAACTCTGACAAAGAAGAGAGCGGTTAAGGCTCTTGCTACAAGCAGAAGAAAATGATTTATTGCAAGAGTTAGTTACGAAGCGGGCGATGAACGAATGTGGATTTTGTAAAGACAGAAGTGACAGATTAAAGAATTACGAAGAAGAGATTGAAAGGGAAAAGAATGTCCAGTGTGAAATGGCTCTGGAGAGAGAGAAGATGTAAGTTATTTTTAATTCTGCATTTTTATTACCATAAAATAGAAATTAACTTTATATATTTATAAACTTTATTATTTTCTATCTGGATTTTAATGAATATTCGATATAATATATACATATATACCTTATAAATGATAAATGAATCTGTATTTTTACTTCCGCCATAATCAACTCAAATATTATTTTCAGAGCAAAAGGTATGCAATGCACCAAGTTAGATGAAGTGAAGCTGAAACAGATGCAAAAAATGCAGATGGAAGAAAAGAGAATGCAAAAAGAACAAGCACAGGAAATGGAAAGAATTTGGCATGAAGTCCTTTTAAACACCGTCAAAATGAAGGTTTCCATAAGTGTTTAATACTTAACATAGACGTGTATTTAATAGTACATTTTAGTTGGTAGTTAATTTTACATATCTAGCTTTTAGATAATAACTTTGTCTTGTGGAAAGTGGAAGATACAATTGCATAATGGTATATCAATCCTACTAAATCTAACTCCAACCGGTCTTCCTATATTTTTTATTGAAGACATCATTATTAACAGAAACGCAAACATAATGTCTACGTGAATGTAGTTTATAATTTATAACACAAACTTCTAGTTCAATAGATACATAACATGTCAATTTGCAAACCATAGATAACAAGTGCCTACATATAAAATACCTCTTTGGGTAATTGTACATGTGTCATAGCAAGACAAAACATCGCTATTATTTATAGGAAGATTACGAACGTCACGAGGAAGAGAGACTTAAACAAGAGATGATAGAACGCAGATTACTCTACAATGAACAAATAGCAAGCGCCAATAGAAAGAGAAGAGAAGCAATAAATCATGATAGAGAAATAGAAAACAGAAGGCTGGAGAGAATGAAGAAGAAAATGGAACAAGACTATTACGAAGGTATAATCAAAATTTAACGGCTATATGTTTGCAAATTTGCAAGTAACATAATTATAAACACCATTATCTGGTCAAATTGAAATTCCATGTAATCTAATTTACGGGGAAATACTATAACATTTAGAATATTAATAAGGTTTTTTATTATATTTCCTATAGCTTTCGTCTAGGCTTAAAATGTGCTGGGTCAAAAAACGATGCCTAAGACCGATAAGCTTATACAAATCCATATAATAGAAGCAATGTTACATGCAACAATTTCAAATTACATTAAAATATGGACAAGAATTAAGCCGGCTAGATTAACTTATGTTTTTCGAGGTCATCCGACTAGTTTCGAATTTTTATGAGATCCTTCCTCATGAGCTCCTGAAAATTGTAGTGAGGTCGCGGCACTCTGTCAGCCGTAACAATCTCCTGATTAATTGTTATATAGTCATTTGTAACACAGGCGAAATATTTAACAGTAAAATATAATAAAATATTTTAGCGATTAACAGGAAAAAAGATCAACAAATGAAAAACAGAGCTAATTTCATCGAAGGGCACAACATGAAACTAACGAGAATTAGAACTGAAAACAAACAAGAAAGAGAACTGGACCAAAAGATAATTAACGTTGCGATGGAAGAACTGAGGAAAGAAAAAGAACGGATGAAAAATCAAATGGTGAGATGTTTTATGTAATAAATGAAGAAATGACTTTGTGCATTGACAACTTTTAGTTACTTATTACATATGATACTTGGACAGAAATTAATATAAATTAATTCTTGTTTAACAATAACAGCGAATGGATGGTTAATTCTGAGTATTGAGTTTCATAACTTAACGTGTAGTGTAGCGTATCTTCCAAAGGCAAGCTACGTACAACTGATGCTGAGAAAGCATTTTATGAATATAAATAGCTGTGAATTTACTCACCTCCATTTTTAAATTTATTTACGACATCGAAATATTCAATGCAACCATTTTATAATTCCTCTTTCAATTTTAGTTACTTGGTAATACCTATGCCAACCACACCGTCTGTATTTAAATTATGTGCAAAATTACAGAAATCGCTTCGATTAGAGGAAAAGGTATTTGTAGACCAATACTACAGAGAAAGAACAATTGCAGACCAATTAGAACGTGAAACAGAGAATGCGATCGTTGAATGGGAACAGCGCGGACGCCAAGAAGCTGAAGAAAAGTTGAAGAGCGCTGAAATTAAGAGATTGGAAAATAAAAAGGTACTATCCGTTGCAACAACAGCCTCTCTCACTTCACTGCTCCACATACAATTCCCAGAAGGAGTTTTTACCAATAATCTCCACTTTTGGTATGCGGGTTAGGGATTGTAGAGAACAGTAGGTATTCCTAGTTAGGCCACGCAGTTAAGCGTTCAGCTGGTCAGCAGAACCTGTTCTGCTGCACCGCATGGTAAACCACTGGTAGGTATCCTAGAGCCCCTTACCCTTTTTTATTTTTATTTATCTATTTTTTATTGCATGTCCAAAAACATTACCATATGCGGACTTATGCCTTATGGCATTCTCTTCCAGTCAACACAAGGTAACGGTGAAAATGTATGATTCATGGGTATCTATGCTCATGCCTTCTTCATCGGGATTAGTGTCATGATGTTACATTTTTTATTTTAAATATTAAATGTCTCGCTCGGAAAAACACCAGTTTTTTTCAGGACTCTATCGAACAAAATTTTAAAAACGAATACTGAAATATTTTTTTCATGTCTTTATTTGATGATTCGTTTCACAAATTTAATTCATATTTTTCCGAGGAATATATTAAATTTTTGTTCTAGAGCGCAGCACAAGAATACAGAAGACACATAGAACAAAGGAAACACGAAATCGAAGAAGAAAGACGTGAAAGATATAGAAAAATGGAACGTGTGAAGGATGTAGCGTACGCGGAGTTAAAAAGAAATTTGCAGAGTGCAAATGAAGAAATGAGGCGTCAGAATCAATATAGAAACACATTAACGAATCAAATTAAAGAAAATCAGGAAATATTGGTATTATGTTTTACATCTAGCATAGTATATAATGAAATACAGTAGGTATTATAATTACAGATCAGTGCAATGAGTGTTCGAGCAGTTAAAGTTCGACTGAGACTAAAATATGATATATTATTATACTTTTATTATTATAAAAAGTAAAATATGATATATTATTATACTTTTTTACTTTATTACGTTTTCCTCTCATTGAATTGTTAAGTTACATTTTAAATAACTTTATATGTTCAACCTTTGTTTCAGGAAGCGGAATTAAACAGTATTGAAACTAAACAGAGGCCTTTCACAAAAAAAGCAATCATGTTCAAAGAGGCCATGGCAGATAAAGTCAACAACTCACGCGTTAGGTAAAATGTTCACATTGTAAGGTAAAAGGATAAAATGTTCACATGTAGATTAAAGCAATACAATGAACAAAATGAACGGTAATAATATGGGTTCGTTAGAAGTCAAATAAATTAAGAGAATTGAACCTATTCGATTTTCGAACTTGGAACGGAATTAGAATGAATTCCTTACGCTTGTATGCTCGGATAGTTGTATAAAATTGACGTTAACTGTATTTATAACCTAGTGTGTGTATTGCTAATACAAAAAGGCGGACATAAAAAAATTTTGAATTCCCTGCCTATCGACAAGTCTTAAGTTTGATATCTAAGTCGAACAAATTTGGGTATTTTTAATTTAAAATTCCTTGTAAAAGTTTATAGTTTGGATTTGTGCCTGATTTATGGCAATATGCCCAACCACTATTTTTTATAGTGGGACGTAACCGTAACTGATGAAACGTCGGAGTGCACTACACTTGTCTACCTGTCCCTCTCGAGAGATACAAGCACAAATTTGTACACGCCGTATGATTAGGGCATAATTATATTTTTTATAGAATTTATCTACAAGTCTTACTTAAGTGTAGTTTTCGGATAAGCTGGGACTAATCCTGGACATTCCTAGACTTGGACGTCCGAGGTTCCTCATAACGAGCTCACGCTGATTATATTGACGTAACAAAACACCAAGTAGAGGTATCACAGAAATTAAAAGTCTCTGCGGAAAAAAATTACAATTAAGCATGTGCGCTTTCCATCAAACGGGATCGCGCCCGAACGTTTGCCTATCATATGAAAATGTCACACCTCGACTGAAATTCCCTAAGGGTAGATAGGGGAGCGTATACACTCCCACGTTTTACTTGTTACGTTTACGCCCCACAACGGAATAAGATGAGCCTACTGCCACATACCGGGCAAAAGTTCCGTACATACATGTAACCATATTCCTGAAAAGTCCAATAATTCATTAAAATCCTTGTTATTTTTTCAGTACAAACCCGGTACATCCTTTCAGAAGAAAGTTAGAAACGCAGTTCGCGGCTAACATTTCCCAGGTCACTTTACCTTCTATAGATAAGTTTAATGTATAATTTTTCAAAACAATATGAATAGAAGTTAAAAAACGCACAAAAAAAGAATAACTAAAAGTGTTTTAATTTAAAATCCTAGTTTAATTACCTAATAAATTTTGACCTAATTATATTGGTATCTGCTATAAGTAATAATAAAGAGATTTATAATTATTTATCACGTATATGAGTGCATCATTTAATTACATATAAAATGTATATATAAATAATCTGAAATGTTACGTAAATAGGGTACTTCATAGGAAATAATTTTTATGACACAACACTAGATTTTGTTTTCTTATAGCGACATCTGTTACTCACGTATTAAACTAATTCAAGTATTTCAATCATATATGTTTAAACTATATTTTTCTTTTAAGTTAGAATTAGAACATGTCTTGAAACGTGAAATGAGAGCTAATTTATCTTTATAATTTGGAAGTTTTAATATTCACTAATAACTAAAATAACATAGCAGCTTTCAATAGTATAACTCAGCACGTACGATATTCTTGCAAAAACTAAACGCTAAACTTTTTTCAAAAGTATTCGAATTTCGAATCAAACTTTTAACTTTTGTAATTACCTATTCAATAACAATGGGGATTTACTTTGATGTAACGTAATGTTCTTATATGCATAGTAATGATAATAAATCGTTTCTTTTTATTGTGTGAATAATGTTATCTTATACATTGTTATTACTAACACATTAAGTTTTCTGAGACCGTAACTGAGAAGAAAACATTCTTGTAAGTATTTAAGAGGGTACACTAAAACAATTGGTTCTTTTATAACCTTTTTTATTAATAATTTTATTATTGTACAAAAGCACGTGTGGCTTAAGTCTATTTGAATTATATTAACAAGTAATGAACATGGAAGATCTGAATTTCTCTGTGATGGATCTCAAAGGAAGAACTTATAGATATTTGCAGAAATTAGCAAAATCACTGAATTTACCATCCAACGTAAAGGTACATTTTTTATGATAATACGATATTTTATGATAATACGATTTAATCAATATTTCTATATCAACAAAAGTATATCGTTCTAGTTCTCAGGCTTATAAGTGTCCTGAATTATTTTAGCAATGAAAATTATCCTATTCCTACCAAATATATAAAATGTAACTGAAATTATTTGCAGTATCACGTGTTACATTATTTTCGATAAAATTTCGAATTTCTTGTCTTGTCTTGTGTCTTACCATTAGCTAGGTTTATACGTGCTGTTCACAAAAATACACCTTCGCCAAACTTAAGTATTTCTATTTAGTGATACAATACAATACAATCCATCCTTTACTGTGCAAGAATATTTTCATAACAAAGACTACAAACTTCAAGGAATGAAAATACAGATTGAAAAATGACATGATAATTTATTAAATCTACATGAAGTAAAAAAAAACTTACCTTTTGGCCTTAACCAATAAATAATGTAAACTTATATTAAATCTAAAAAAACAAATAATATATCAAATATTCCTTCTCTTTAAAACTATGGATTATTTCATCTTTATCAAGCATACTTTTCATTTGTACTTTACAGAAAATTTATCTCATACAACTGATCCATGCAAAAAGATTCAAAACAGAACAGGAGGTGAACAATATCATCCACCAGGTTAAGTTGGAGAGACGACAACAATCACAGAACAGAAAGAAGAACCGTAAGAAAAATTTACAGGTACATTTAATTGATACTTCCAAAATGATGAAAAACCCAAAACATACCTTGCCAACCTATTGCCCCAGTGAGTATTGACCGAGATAGACAGCTAGCCAACTAAACAAAGTTCATGTCTATAAATATAATGTTTATTATGTAATACAATTTTGGGCAATTGGCTTGCCTACAATTAGCGAAATAGAATTGATATATAAAAAAAATTATGATTGTGACCCTTAAAACATTTTATTGCTTATATTTAAATCTCCTTTTCAGAACAGAGAAATATCATCCACATATGTGGGTCAATCACCACCGATCACATACACACCGAAACGGCCAATCAATGCGGCTCTAAGATATAGTCCAGAATTAAACCACACATTCATCAAATGCAATTCTCGTCATACACTCATCACCAACTCAAAACTACCTACAAGGTCTATTAGTGGTAGTGATAGAATTCTCCGCAGTTTTAACCATCGGTCATTAAGGAAATCATATGGAACTGTGACCGTGTGCAATACCCAAGCTGATCTTTCGAAACCCAAAAATGAACTGTCTAGTCCTTGTGAATCCACCTCAAATGTGTTGAGCTATGGAGCGAGGCTGTCCACCTACAATATGACTGCTAAGAATCTGGAGCGCAGACACAGACCTAGCATACTGAGCGGGAATTCATGTTTAACTGTAAGAAATGAAAATCAGAAGCGATTTATAGTAGCTCGTAATCAAGTGAGATACTTTTTAATTAATTCATTTATATCTATACATAATATATCATTGTTGTAGGAATTATTACATCGAGTTACTGAGTTGTAAATTGAGACTTCAGGTGACAGGTATTATGTTAGGATACTTATATTAAGATTATGAGTAAAATATATGTTCTGTAGCTGGTGAAATATGGAAGTCCATTACACTACTCTGCCAACTCCCTTGGAAAAATACAGGTGTGATGCTGCATATTTGTGATGTAACGAATGTGACTTTCTTAATAATCGCGAATGCAAAAGTGAACATTTGCATCGACGCGAATGTGAATATTCAGTTCAGTTGATAGAATATAAATTTCATAAGAGGATTTGTTTTTGTTTGTTTACATTGCAATATATTTTTTTTGTCTCAAAGTTCTAATGAAAATTCGATTGTTAAGCTTTATTGGCCAAAACTAGTAATATTAAAGTGAAGATAAATACTTATTTTTTGTATTAAAAATAATAACAAATGGATGGATATTGATTTCATTAATCATTTTTTCTGATATTCATATTCACAGATATATTGTGAATGTGAATATGCAAAAATATTCGAATATTCATAACATCACTACTACATATAAGCAAAATAAATATGTTCTGTCCATTTTTGGATTTCCAGGACATACCAGCACCTCTGCCAAAGCGTCAAAGAACTATAAGTGGCATCTACCCTCTTATGCCACAGGAAATACAGCATCAGAATTTTGATCACATACAAGAGATCAAGCTGCGGCGCACTGACGGCAGACTGTCTACAATCAACGCATTGATCCAGAAACGACATGTCTCCGAACAATTCAAGGTGCCTTTGCCGAAGCGCAATGAAATTAGCGTTCAAGATTTGCTTAACAGTATTGATGCCAATTTACATGATAACTATGACCAGACGAATAATAATTATTTGCAAGCAAGTTATCCGAATACGTCAAGTTATGTTGAGGTGACTACAGAAAGTGCACCATGCACCACCATGTCCATGACATATAAGGAAAACATATGTGAGGATGAATTTTCCGTGTACTACCACAAGAAGATCAGATCGGAAAAAGTTAAATACAGACAAATGGCTCTTAGAGAGACCGAAGAAGACAGTTTGCCCAAAATCGCAGATGTATTCAGCCGTTTCAACAATCTACCAAATGGAGATATCACACAACCCTTGTATGTTCAAGTTGGTGATCATCCAGAGACACGTTGGTATTTTATTTTCACGTTAACATCATCACAGTGGTCATGTTTTCATGTTAAATCTAAATTAAATTACCCATCGTCCTTTATATCTGTGTGTCACAGATCTTGAGACACAAGGAAACCTATTTGTGTGTTTGATGCGTTCCTTGTATAAATTCCAGAGCCAGGCTGCACAGTGTATCCAATGAGAAATGTGGCCAACACGTACATGCTGGAAAGTCTGTACAACTTCAAGAACACATTGTTGGTAAATGCTCCGCTGGTGCACGTGCCCACCACCGCCAACACCAAGTGTGTATACAGCACTCCCGTTATAGCTACCGCGTGAGTATATCATGGCTCTTGTTATAGTTGTCATATTACATGCAGGTTATAATCATTTGGACCTGGCTGTTGCACTTGTCAGAACCAAACCCACTCCGGGTTTGATTCTGACCCAAAATAATTGTTTATGAATGGCCCCAGTGTTCTATACTAGGTATAAACAATATCTATATAACTACATATTTATATGTATACATATAGATTATTAGCCTTTTTGGTTAGTATAAAATGAGCTCTTTTTACACTTTGGGATCAGATAGCTGTGTGTGATGTTTCAGGATACTGTTAAGATTGTTGTTTTTAATAAATATCTTAGGACATCTCCACACACGGCCATCTGATCTCAAACTAAGTGTCGAGAGAGCTTGTTTGATATCCAGATGGCTGATAAACTACATATATACATATGATATTGATATCAATTGTTCCACTGCTGGAACATGGGTCTCCTCTCATAATGAGAGGGTTAAGGCATATATACTTAAATAGATATTTTTTTCCACCCAGACACAGAACAAATACTTATGCTCATCACACAAATATTTATTCTGGGTGGGAATCGAACCCACGAGCCCCGGCGGAACAGGTTCACTAACCGCTGCACCAACTGGCCGGTATTTTAATATAGAGCCTTGCGTCTTATGACTCCAGGTGTAGATGCTGAAATAAATGCCTCTACTGGTAGCTCATAACATATCTTATAAACATGTTGCATTGCCGAATACCAGGATATTATTTAGGGCCTTATTATCACTTTGCCATGCCGTGGAGATTCAGCTCAGTGATTTTCGTTCTTATAAGAAAAATTATCTATTATCACCTCTAACTTAAGTTTCTAGGGTAAGTACAGGATGTGCTTGAAGAAAAGGCGCCTCAGAGTTTGCATGTCCGAATAAATTTATAGAGATTTGTATAGACATTATGCGTGCACTTGTTTTATGTTTCGTTGGTCATTATTATTATTATTAGTCTGGATGGTTGCACTTGTAGCTTCTATGTATTACAATAAAGCCTTTCAAGTGTTGCAGATGAAATGTACACAGCTTTTTAATGTTTTGTGGCCTCTACTACTGACCTAGTGGCGGCTGGTTTATTTCTACCTGATATTTATGAATTATTATTTATTTATTACTAGCAATCCCGGCGAACTCCGTTTCGCCACCAGATGGCTTCGTTTTTTGTAACATTTTTTTTTGGGATTAAAAGATGAAGAAAA
>DWEI01003594.1:0-12647 GCA_018245875.1 Mysoria ambigua | reverse complement strand
GTGAAGTTACGTTTTTTTACGAATAATAATAATAATAATGTTCATCATTCAATATTCCATCTCACAGTTGAAAATAGTAATGTTTGTTCCTATATTTGTTCAAAGATTTTTAAAATTTGTAACCGTGGCGCAGGTGGTGGCCCACTCTGATTAAAAATACTAAGTATTGCACTAAGTAAAAGAATTTTTTTTTCTACCGAACCGGATATCGTCAGACCACGTTCGGCCCGAAATCCCTTACATAAGCAAAATCTCAAAGTTGGCGGGCAACAGTTGACTTGGACTGGACTTTGTAAAATTCATTTAAAATGTTACAATTTATGAGCGAGAGCCGTCATAAATTTCCCCTCCTAATTGACTTTGCCGAGTGCCACCGTAAACTCTTTTACAGCTCAATAACGCACTTTATTAAACACTAACATTTCGATTTACGGGGTCTGCTTGCTTTTTTACTTGCCTTTGTGGAGATGCACGCGACTCGGCTTGATCATATGTTCTTTGTTGAGAAAACAAATATAATCATAGCGATTCTGTTCTCCCTCAATCGACCCTTTATCTTTAATGTTTTGAACCCACCTATTTTATGAGTTACTTATCTTGTTTTCTTCAAAACTTTATTTCCATTTGTAAACTTAATATTGGGTAGGGTGATGGTGGTAGACGTTGGTGAGTACAATATCTACTTGAGTTTTATTACACTGAGTATATATTCTATTTTCACACTACTATTACTAGCTGCAACCAGAAATTCATGGCGTTCCGATCTAATAAGAGTGGTACATTAGGAAATTAATTCAGAAAGCGTAATATACTAATTAAAATTGCGCTCTTCTATTACAAGTTAAGTAACAGTAAGTTGAAAGGTCTGATAATGGCAAAGATTTATAAAAAACACGTCCACACCAGCGCGACTTATTCGCAGCAGAAGTTATTTTAATATATAACTGGAATAATGATTTCAACTAAACATAAAAACCTAAGCGAAAATTTTACTCCGTTTCCAACATTTACCACCGAAATAACCTAAAGAGTCAAACGCCTAGAAAACGGGAAAACCTAAACAATTCTTTAGCATTTCCTTCCTTGATTGTAGACAAAACTTGTTACAAACGTTACAATAATTTACCTTTAATAGACCAATTAGAAACTCCGGCCGCAGAGTTTCAAATTGAAATGGTTCTCGTGAAAAAAATCCGCTGCAGGAGCGAAATAAAAATTTTTCAAAGTCTCATCAAGATGGAGTACAATTTGTCGTGCGAAACAACAAGACATTACTTCCGAGAGTAATCCAATTACGGCACGAAACATACAAACAAGGAAACAAGAAGAGAACAGTTGTATAGAAGTTGGGCTCGCTCCATGGGATTGTTACAATTTTTCGTATAATTTTACGTCATAAAAAACAACATCGCAATGAGAGCAAGCGAGCTGGGAACTTTTCGTTGTTGCAAAAAGTCGTATCGTAATTACAAGATGCATTTGCACAATTAACGGAAGTGCTGTCTGAGGCAAAAACGAAAAAAAAATAAACAACATTTAACGGATCCTTTAAATGTTGCCAAAAATTTTCCTTTCCTCATTTTTCAATGTTGTATCACTGACAATAAAAAAAAATATATTGACTTGTTTTATTAACAGTAACAGAAATTCTTAATTAACAGTAACTTTAATTACCTTCATTGTGTTTCATTTATTAAGATCTGTGTTAATTAGGTACAAACTGTGTTTGTATCCAAAATTGTTCTAATATTTTATAAGTTTACTTACATAAATATCCGAAATTGTAGAGAAAATATAATTAATGAATAAGTTTTAGGTTTTTTTCTCAACTTTTTAGTACTTTTAGTAACATTGTCTTAATATGTCGACGAATAAGTTATAAATCAGATATATGGAGTGGTTAAAGCGAAAAAGTTTAAATCCTCGGGTTAAAGATTTTACTAAACAATCTACGTTTTAAAAATAAAATATTACTGTCACGTTTCATATCAAAATGGCGTAACGTGCAAGGAACACATCATGAGGAATTCTACACAAATCTCAATTTCCTCATAAGGTTTTATTGTAAGTAAAGACTTATTTTGTATGAGATATCATGAAAACTATAACATTTTAATTTAAAATTGTTTGAAATTTATAAAAATTATTAACATGGGAAATACTTGTTTCAATCGAATCTTGTAATTCGATTTCCTACAACAATTATATTTAATAAAAATATCTGCATGGTTTCGAATCTATGCAACTTTATATGCGGAAAATTTTAAACGGCGTTCACTGACGTATTGTCTTTATCTATTTTCAATTTAACTGCAAGATTTCCATGAAAATAAAACTAAAATAAAATATGCAACTTCCCGCCGTAATCCCCGAAGGGGTAGGCAGAGGAATGCAGAACATTCCCACGATTCACCGGTTACGATTACTTCCCACTATGGAATAGGTGGTGAGCCTATTGATACTATATAAGAAATATTAAAAACTATATAATTATCACATAGTATCATGTATACATTATTATTTATAAGGCTTAAAATACAACAACATATCAACAATAACATAATATAATAGTATTAGTGTTATTGACCTGAAATATGTTTTATTCATATCATTAAACTTAATTTACTTCGTTATACTATAAATACCTGAATCATACTGCGCCTCAAACGATATAATTATTCAATGTTCACAACACACAATTAGTCAGTAATAACAGTGCTGTTAAGTGGGTAGTTTCATTTATGTTTTCATTAGCAACCGCCAATTGAATTGCGTCGAAGGAATATGACTAAAATATACAACAAGCTATTAATGACACTCGATAAAATCATGACGTGCTTAACGACATCGTTACATCACTACGAATTAATTGAAGCATCGTTAACGTCCGTCAGGCGTCAACTCTACAATTACGTCATTATTAAGTGTTGTGTTGATATTTTCTAAATATGAAAATGACGTTTTGTGATTTTATGAGTAATCACATAAATCTGTGTCGGTATCATTTTACATTAAAGTCATCATTATCGATTACTTTATTTATAACATATAAAGACTATATCGTGGTATGAAATATATATTTTTTTCAACGCCCCATTTACCTATATCTATCTTATACGTAATGTTTATATAAGAATAAGCATTTCATAGTAATAAGCGTTATCGAATGCATCGTTGGTGGTATTCGTTGCAAGTGCGACCATTAGGGAAGTCCCGGGTTCGATTTCCGGGTCGGACTACAAAATTTTTGTAATTTAATAGTGGTTCGGAGTGTGGATATGTGCTCGGTGTATAACAATAGGATCACCGCCTATTCCATAGTGGGTCTTAAACATAATTGGTGACACGTGGTAGTGTTCTGCATTCCTCTGCCTACCTCTTCAGGGATTACCGGCGTGAAGTTACGTTAACAGTTATAATTAATAAAACATCACCAATACCGGAGCACCAATTTGAAATGCCTGATATTCTACCTTCTCCCCTCGTCGTAAACTAACGCAACATAACGCTACAAGTAAGAAAAAGTCAGTATGTAAAGCAACGGGAATTCCTTCTCCACAGATCGTCACTTAGTGACTCGCGCGCGGCAATATCTGAAAGTATTAGCGCGTTCCGTTCTTTTTTCGTTCATTCGATCGCGAACCCAATACCCAATGGGAGATTCATTCACTTTTATGTCCGTTTGTCACACATGAGCTGGTTTTTGCCCCCCCGCAACTTTTGTTTCGCAATTTACCGTTAGTGGGACGGTGTATTTTTTTTTTTCGCGTGCGGCCATTTTTAACATTTCATGCCTACGACGCGACCACCACTCATTCATTCGGTTCACGCGCGGTTCAATTAAACTCGAAGTTGCGAATTCGCTTTCGAAAGGATTACACTGTACAGTGTCATTTTTTCTATATTATTTTTGGCGTTTTATCGTTTGATCATATAATTGAATCCACAATATGATAATGTCATGTATACTTACTATTCTAAATCTTACATTTTTAAATAAAACTGTTGTTATTCTTCATAGATTGTAGGCAATAGCTTGTATTTTAAAGTAAAATTGAAGCCGTGACTTGGACGCATACTACCATTTAGCGAGAAAATTATTATTAAGAGCGTTATTGGTAGCGACAAGTTACTTCTCAATGCTGACAGTGACACTTTGAAATATATTTATATTGAAGTTTAGGTTTCATCCAGTTTTATGCAGCTGGTTCAGAGATCATTCAAGGTCATGTGGCTACTTAAATGTGTATTTGTTTTCTTGTAAAATGATAACCGTTTAATACGTATTAAAAAAAAATACAATCTGAAATTCATTTTTCATTCATATCATCCAGAACTTTGATATAGCAGTGTAAATGTGACCTGTATCTTATTAAACACCGTTACGAATCAACAATTTATACATATCATATTCTTTTTGACATCCACGAACGGAACAGAATATCAGCAAAATGTTCACAAGTTAGACAACGTCACAATTTGTAAGGAGATACGTATACGCGATATGTTTGTGACAAAGCTTTGGTGGTACTTAAGACAGTTATGCAAAGTTGACTTTGTACCAACTTCAGCTACGAGTATCACATATAATTTATGGATTCCAATCATAAAAATAACCCAGTGAAATTACATTATAAATTTTTCCGTTCAAATTTGAAGTGGTGTTTCAAAAGTTTTATATTAGTTACTCATTGTTAACACACTAACAATCAATGGATGTACGATATCTGAAAACTAAATCATATTATTTATATTATTATTATAATATTAAAATATATATTTTTCAAATTTTGTTGTAGACTTGAGGAAATAAATCTATAAAAAAAAATTGTAAGTGATATTAAAATTTACGCTTATATGAAATACATGTATATGCGTCTTTTCATTATCGTCTACTCAAACTGGTACCCACGTCACCCCTACAGCGAAGTACCGCCATTATCATACGCCAAAGACTGAGTTTCCAACAATAACTTTAGTAATGACATACAGCGTAAATTTAACTTGTTTTCGTCACGAATACAGCGTACTTTAAATATAATTTCTTTGGACCCTCGAATCTTCAAAATGTGGAAACCCACTGGCAAATTATTAAACACGGGCCTTAACTATAATGATATCCATCATCCTATCCATCATAATAAAATACTTTATTGTGTAGGTAGAAATTTGAAAGAATTTACTTTATATCTTCATATTAACAGACCTTACCTAATTCACACTCTTACTTACATGCCGTTTTTGGAGAGTTCTGTCTTCTTTTCTGATAGAAATATTTGGCTCTATAGGTATCCCGTAGCGGAATTAAATATTCTGCACCAAAAACTTAATGTAACTGCTAAATAAATCTTAATATACAGTCAATAGCAATTTACACATACTAAATAATACAAATCAAAACACTTAATAATGCTACTAATTATAATACAACACAATAAATATAATACAACCGTTCAGCAAGAGATTCAATTGAGACCAAACCCTATTCAGTATCTAGCACTAAGTAAATTATATCGGTTTATTGAAACGCCCCAGCGTCTATGGGAATAATAAACGCGCAGTAAAATACCTCCTCTGCCAGAGCCGCCTCTAATATTCGTAACTCACTACTAAAAGCTGAATGTTATTTGAATGTGCGTTCCGTTCGGCCATTTGCGAGGGAGAATGGAAAAAATGGTTGAAATGGCAAAAATGCCGATACGAGCATTTGGGCTGAGCGGGTTACGGGAATGGCATTTTTAAGATAAAGCCGCAGTTTGCTATGAAGTTGCAGTTGAGTCGATTCGGATAAGTACTTTTTTGTGTTGGAACCTAAAGTGGCCAGGCCAATTTTTAAGAACGTCTATTATATAACATTAATGTAACGATGGTTTACGTTTGGTACGTTTACAGGCGTGATGATGTTTTATCACGCCTGTAATCTCCGAAGAGGTAGGCATAGGAATGTGTTACACTTCTATAATCTACTTGTTACGATTACGGTCCGCTATGAGGTATATTGTGATACATCGGGTCTGTTGCCATACAGCGGACACATTTCCAAATTCCGAGCCGCTACCAGTAAGTCTAAATTATAAAAATCTAGTACTGTCCGACACGAGATTCGAACTCAGGACATCTCGATCGGCAGTCGCGCTTGCAACCAACACGACATACCATACACAAAACTTAAATACAAATTAATGATGAAATGTAGTGATTTTGCGCGTTAATAACACGAAATATAATATATATAAGCAATTAAACATGTAACTCTATTTGAACATATACACAATATATTACATGTGTGCATGTATGTGTGGGTAATTGTGTGCATGCATGTGTGGGTGATGCGTACTTACATAAATGTTACAAGCCCACGCAAATAGTCTAGACATTGTTCCATTGTTCTAACGCCTCATACTAAACCTTTGGACAGTTTCAGAAAACAAATGTTATCAAACAATATATCACAACGCGATTTATAAATATTAATGGCGTGAATGTTACGTAAATTGTTGTTTAATATAACAAGAACACGATCCTTTTTAATCGGCTTACATAAAATTACAACGAACTCACCTAATTTTACGTGCGGCACGATGAACGTATATAATACTCTTTGGCGTAGTTATTGATTTTACGGACCGTAAATTTTAATTAATAAAGAGCTTTGAAAATCATTAGCGATTTTTAAGGTTTCATAAGCCTTTTGTAATATAGAATATTTTTATGGGAAATATGAGATGTAGGTGCCTCGCTGTGATTAATTAACGAGTGCAAACTCTTTATTAATACAAAGAGTCTTTGAAGGTATTGATACTTTTTAACTTCAGTTGAAAATGAAACACTGGGTTACTTTATCGTGATCACCGACACTTTTCACAATTAATCGTAGCAAATAACAATCAGAAGGCTGAACCGATACCGGACTGCCTGCGTGAAGCATATCAGGTGTGTTATGAGAGAGATGTGTGGCACTCGCCGAGTTCTGCCCACCACATAAAGAACCCATCGTGAATATATAGAACCGATTATTGTTACAGGTCCCGGTGTTCAATAGGTTTGAAAAGGCCAAGTCATTGAACCTTATAGACCATGTAGAGTCTATGTCAAACAGTTATTATCTTGGTGTTCACCTGCCCGTTTCTTAATGTGATCTATGGAGGTCAACTCTAAGGAGACAGCCGACGTCATCAGCACAATCTCAATAAACTTGTTGTGAAATCGCTGGTTACGCATTGGTGTCATCTTCCATACCAAATTTCGTCGTAGAATGATGAATCAATTCCTTGCGTATTCAGCTATGATGTAAAACCAATACATCAAATTTGAATTATGAGTCTATTCAAAATGGTATAGCTTATTTCTCACTCTGAAATTCATTCGCAACAAACGTTTTTAGAGTATACATAATTATTTGTGTCGTAAATAAATTCATATTTTGTTACGTATCGATGAGAGCTTTTAAACGGTTCTTTTACCTGTAGGTACATGAAAAAAGCTTGATTTAGAGAGAACAGGTTTTTTTTATCCAACAATGGCACTTAATATAGACCAGTAAAAGGTCTTTCTATTATTAATAATTAAGAGCATGAAATGACGTTTCAATGAATGTGCTTCTTGGAACAGCGATATGCAATAGTTCCTTCCTTAGAATTATTAATATTCGAACAGTTATAAGTTGTTCTGTCGAGAGGAGCTGAGACTTGAAAACGTAAATGTCAGCAATTAGGAACTAAGTACCGTTAGCAATAACGTCTGTAGTAATATATTACTGGAAGATTAAATTTAAGTGTGATTTATACACAAGTTTCATGGTGGAGCGTAATCAGAATACATTTCTCAATCCCATGCCGACATAAAGAGCGATACGAGGCAGCAGAGAAGGCGGTGGAAGAACTGTAGCGGTGGCTGTACTCTGTCATCCGCACACTCAGCGTAGGAATTACAGGTATAATCCGTCAAAGCAGGCGTATATCCAGCAGTGGACTGCTGGAAGGCATAGGTTAATGATAATGACGATGAAACAATCATTGAAAAATAGCTCATTTCATCTTGTTACTTTTTATATTGTAAAAGATTTGTTGATTGTTTGGACATGACGAATAAACGACAAGTCATCGATTCTGCTCGTGATACTGTTTTTAGATACTCCCGAATTTTGACTAAACGTGTTAGAACGTAAACGTAACCTTTGGTATGAAATACATAATCTAAGAACAGTTAATAGTCATAACGTCACATGACCCATGCCTCTTCGTGAAAGAAAAACAAAGGAGTTTAGTATTCCTTCTTATTGTCGGTTACTTTACGCGTGACATTGAATACGGGACGGACCTATTACTATACACCGAACAGAAATTTGGTCTACGATTTACTTGTATTTCAAGTTAGAAAAGCCCAATAATACTATCGCTTAACTGAAAAAAAGTATTAAATGTATATGCTATCCGTACTCGTCATATAATTGTGCGCTTATTACAAGCAACGTTGCAGTAGGTATGGAATCTTTATGCCTATTGTAAGTGCAATGTACGCAGTATTATGCCATTTATCGATAGGAACTGATTGTTCCTTTGTTAGTGAGAAATAAGGAGGCAATTGTATTTTTCGCTTGAAACAATGTTCCGACTGAGTCACGCGTTTAATGAGACACGTGTTGTTTGATGTGATTATTATAGTCCTGATCGTGAACATTATCTACAGTGACATGTCTAAGTATTTGGCTGGATATAGGTTTTCCCTGAGGGGTTTTCGTCCATATCCCATGGCTGAGCATGCGGGTTGTTGATCGCTAAGCACATTTTCGCACCACTCCCTCTGCTGGGTAGGATCGGGAGAGGACATTTAAATAATGTTCATTACCGATGACAGCGTCTCGCAAATAATTTACCTTTTTATATATTTACAAAATGTTGGTCATTACATGCTGTCCGCCTGACTGCCTCAATAGTCGACTGGTTGCACTCGCAACTAATGATCGAGATGTACTGGGTTCGATTACCGGATCGTGTACTATTGGATTTCTTTAAATTTAAAATCCTAGTAAAGCACTATTTGGTAATCCATGATCCTGTAGCATCCCCCTATTCGATGATCTGACAATGGAATATGATATCTATACTGTATAATTGACGATTCGTAAGTAGCTCATATATAAAATACCAACATGTAAAATACGTAACATCACCCCTGTAATCTCCGAAAAGGTAGACAGAAGAGTGTAAAACACCCCCGCATTTTAACAATTACGTTTCAGTCCTGTTATTGATAATGGTTTGTAGATTGATTTATAGCTTCAAACATTAACGTTCTAAAGTAGGATGTTAAGTTTTTGAAGGACAGAAACCTAACATAATTGTAAAAGGTTATCCCTCTATACTTATACGGGGACTTGCAAAAGGAATAGAATAGTTCCCGCTTTGATGGGCTAAGTAAGATAAAACGTTTATTCGACTATAATATCAAATCCTAACACAAACGGAAAAAATATTATTTAAAAACAAACCTTAAGGTAAAATGGTACACTTACTACACAAAAGGTTTTCTCGTAAGGGTTCTACGTAACGAGGTTCAAGACTGCTTCTAAAGGGAGTTTTCCCTCTACCTTCTGGTGTAATTTTCGTCTACCACATTAATATATAATAAAAGGGATGGGGTTAGGTTAGTATTCTATCCGTATATTATAACCAAAAAGATCATGTTTAAGCTTCTTCAAAAAGCACCAAAACTAGCTTAGTTATATATAGAACATATAAAATGCATGCAACGCGTGAATACAATTGAACGACGTCTGGTTTGATAGGCTACGAATATTCGCATGCGGTACTCTGTATACTCCTTAAGGGATTTAGCGTGACAATATAATTATAATATTCAGTGTGAATTCCTTCAACATTTTTCAATCCAAATGAACAGCTAGCATATATAACCAAACGCTTCGCAGCCTCTCAGCACGCTAGCTGTAAGTGGCAACTATTAAAAATTTCCCATTCTGAGCGTCGACCCGCACCTCGCCGAGCTAATCTGCTATCTATTATAGTATAAACAAACTTACAACTATTTAAATTTGTGGATAATAAGGCTAATGGTGGTACAAATAGCTTTGCACCCCCTATTTGTAATCAGCTGAAGCTTTGTCACTTTGTTCACTTTTAAAAGACCTACTGTTCCCGAAGACTGAAACATAGTTGAAATATAGTACCGAGTTTAATAGGATTCATTCGAAAACTTTATAATGATTGATATATACTATACAAAACGAGTATGTGTATTTGTTGTATGAATATTAAAAACACATATTAAAACATGTATTCGTATGTATAGCTGCTGAAATCTTCATTTTTTAATTTCTCATATCTTGTAGACTTAAATTATTAACTTATCATTTCTAGATGAAATTTCAGTAATGGCTCGGAGTTAGGAGTTATGCCCGGTGCATGGCAATTTCAACAAAATCACAGAATTCCCTCCACAATAACCCAACCATTCCGATAGAATGTTCTTCCACTTATCTAAGAATACATCACAATTAGGTGATGTGCCCAGGAGAAACATAAAAGCACGATTGATTTAGTGTTACATGGTATGCAATAATTATAATATTGCACTCACTATTACGTTCTGCACCGCTAACAACGAATGATAATCAAAACGACATCAAACGCTCCACAGCAATCCAGCGTACTGGCTCTAAGTGGCAACAATTAAAAAGTTGCCATTCTGAGCGCCGACCCGCAACTTTCCTCATCTAATCTGCACTAGCTCCTATTATAGTTAAAAACAAACTTACAGCAGTTTAACTTTGCGGGTAAAAAGGTGAACGGAAGCCCCAAATAGCCAAGCGTACCGGGATGCGAACAATTTGAGCGCGCTTATTCGAACTTTACGCTATATCCATTTTTACTGTTCTGTACGTTCCCGCTATTAGTCAAATTTCAAACACTAATTTTGAGAAGATTCAATATTTAATTTTAACATAATGATAGTTTTATTTGTGAATCTACATTTGTCTTAACATAATTATAGTTAGTAAATAACTTTTTATTCGTTAAATGATTTCATATTCGTTAACTCACCTACAATCGCTAGTGAAACAATAGAACATTCTAGACGCTTCGCTGTCGGAAACTATTTTCTTAACAAACTAACGAGATGTAGCGCTGATTATTTTACAAGAACATAAATAGAAAATTATATAATTAGAAACTTTAAATACCTACAAATAACATTAGTTAGACTTCCTTATGGAGTTACTATGAAATACTTGATACGGAATTAGTTACGTTTTTATTTTAGTGTATATCATTTTATTTAAATACTTTAAAACAAAAGTTAGCCAATGTTGTGTCTCTTTCTTTCATACTAGTGCATTATTTTTATGCCAGAGGGCCTGTCGAGTGACGTTCATATCATTTCGTAGGTGGCATTCGAGAAAATTCTAAAAGTCGTTATAGAACAATTCCAAATCATGAATGAATATCAGCGATTGCAAAGAGTTGTTAGATATCAAAACAACCACGCCTGTAATCTCCGTGTAGGTAGGCAAAGCAGTGAGTACACTCTCCACCGTTTCAACAATAATGTTATATCATAACCCGACCACCACCAATCTCATCATGTTCCATCATGGGATAGACTCCAAGCTGCTGTTAGCGGCATCAAACCCGGGACCTCCCGGTTTGTAGTCTGGCTTGTAAGTCGACCGACGAGACATTATATTGTACCTTAAATACGGAGAGATCTAGTCTACTTAGAGTTGCTTGCTAGTATTTTACCAGCATGAAGTCGAATTGGTCGTGCATATTAGTTAACTGTGCAAACTTAATTAACTACGTCTAAAAGAATATTAAAATTTATACAATTCCTTACAAAATCGTAACGACATTAAAGTTTGCTACACAGTCACAGTGTTACATTTCTTTTTATGAAACTCGACAATAAACAAAAGGATATCAAATTGCAACGTGGTTAGAGAAAAACTTTTCTCATTTCGTTTCATCCCTCAAACTAGGATGAAATAACTTCTGCTCGGTGCTTCGCGGCTCTCTCCGCTATATGGCTCATGAGTGGCACACAGTCCGCTACCTCGACCCGTTCTTACGTTCACATTGAACGTAACATCGCGCCTGTGATTTGCGACAAGGGAGACAGAGGAGTGTATCACACTCTGACGTTTTACCAGTTATGTTTGCATCACACTATAGATGATATTGTTAGTTAAAATTTTCTAATTTGGATTTTCTAGTAGTGGTTCGGAGTCTGGATATGTGCGCGACGCATGGCAATAGGCTCACCACCTATTGCATAGTGGGACGTAAACGTGACTGGTGAATCGTGGGGATGTTCTGCATTCCTCTGCCTACCCCTTCGGGGATTACAGGCGTGAAGTTACACTATAGAAGAGGGGTGAAACTATTGCTATACACCGGACACACATCTAGACGATAACGAATTCCACGTTTTGTATATTAAAATATCTTAATATAATTAACTGCCTCTTTGGTCGCGCTGGTTGCAAGTGCGACTGCCGATCGGGAAGTCCCGGGTTCGATTCCCGGGTCGAACGCTACAAAAAATTTCTAATTGGAAAATTTCTACTAGATTTTCTACTAGAAAATCTGGTAAAATTTCTAATAGAATTCTGGTAGTGGTTCGGAGTCTGG
>DWEI01003593.1:0-12647 GCA_018245875.1 Mysoria ambigua | reverse complement strand
CTCCCTTACCACACCCTTCAAACCGGAACACAGCAGCGCTTAACGCTGCTGTTATAAGGCAGAAATACGTGTGGCGGAGGTGCCGCTGGAGTGGAACCACAGAGGGTATACCACCAATTTTATGACCTTATCAACCTCACTGACTGTTGGCAAACGAGAAAATAATTTGTAAACTATTCCAGAGGGATAAGATGAATATAAGGATCTCGTAGTGTACTGTGTTAAAAGCGTTAGAAAGTTCAGCAAGCATCAAAACTGTCACCTTCTTTCATCAATATCTTTCCTGATAGCTTCTATTTCTTTTATAAGAGCTGTGCCGTGGCAAGAACGGAACCCTGGCTGATATGGACTCAGCGGGTTATTATTTGCGACAACTGTGGACATTTGCTGCAGTGCTCGCCCCGCGGCACACGAGGAACACCTGTTGCGTGCCAGCATGGTACTGGGGGGGTCCGTGTTCCAGGCGCATAGCTTGTAACTGTGCAGGAGTCGTCTGGCTATCAGCAGGAATGTGGACAGGCGAGGGGCCGACATCGCGGAACACGCCCATCAACGGCACGGATACGGCTCGTGGCACATGCTCGGACACGATGTCCACTCCAGTGAAGGAAGTCCTTAGTAATCCAGAAGATAAGTGAGGCAACAGGCATGAACCGAGCAGCGTCTCGATTGCAACCGAGTAGATAGCAACGTTAGCGACGACGCCATCGACTTCAGCTACCGAGCCGCGCGCCTCGTGCGACGAGAGCTGGTGGGGAAGAGACTTGCTTAGGGCCGAAACCGATCTGGTCATGTTGTACAAACATATGTGGGTAAAGCCGGTCCATATAATAATTGTTTGAGTAACAGTTATCTGTTATCAAATGATCCGTCGACGATACTTGCGCAAGGTCGCGGGGTTAGCTCCTTGGACCTTGGTTTTTTAATCGCATATTTCGATAACTCGAACAATGTGTGTCATCCGTGAGTGTTTGTCCCAGGTGCTATCGAAGTCTTGCAAGGTGATCCCGGTGATGTTGATGGGCAAGCTGATCTCGCGCAACAAGTACTCGGCGTACGAGTACGCGACCGCGCTGCTCATCTCCGTCGGCATGGTGCTGTTCATGCTCGGCAGCCGCGACGACCACGCCGGTGAGCGCCCCGCCGCCCGCGCTGCGCGCGCCAGTGCCGCGCGGGCGGCGGGCTAACGGGCGGCGGGGCGTGTGCGCAGCGTCGGCGGCCACGAGCGCGTCGGGCCTGTGCCTGCTGGCGCTGTACATGGCGTGCGACAGCTTCACGGCCACGTGGCAGGCGGCGCTGTTCGACGCGCACGCGCTGCGCCCGCCGCACATGATGGCGGCCGTCAACCTGTGCTCGGCGCTGCTGGCCGCCGCCGCGCTGCCGCCCGCCGCGGCGCCGCGCGCGCGCCTGCGCATGGCGCTGCTGCAGGTGCTGCACCACGACCCGCCCTCGATGATTCGACCGATCAAAAATATGTTTTATAGCTCAAATTTATTTTACGACTTAAAGTTGCTTTACAGAACAAAAAGTTATAAGTTGTGATGTCAATCTCCGCTAAGCGACGAGACTTAGCATCACTTGTGTCTCAATATAATATACGATGATATAGTCGACGATTTCACAGACCGAACTGATGCATAATCTAACTACAGCTAGTAGTAAAGTACATAAAATTGAGTGTATTACTATTTGTGTCACAGAACCCAGTGTTCGTGATGGACTGCCTGGTGCTGTCCGCCAGCTCGGTGCTGGGGCAGCTGCTCATCTACCGCACGATCGCGCGCTTCGGAGCCGTCGTGTTCACCATCATCATGACCGTGCGACAGGTGAGACCGGCTAACATGGTCGAATGTGGCTCGAAACATCAAATGTATGATTGAGAATTTTTAAAAATTTAATAACGCCTATTGAAGAATACCATTTTGTTTTACTACTCTACGAGTTTGTTCTCCACCGCGTGTAATGGAATCGGTTCACCGATCCCTACGGTCCGAGCCGTAGTCCTCGGCGAGGTGACCCTGGCGCCCGGTCACCTGCCGGCGCGCGTGCGCAGGCCGCGTCCATCCTGGTGTCGTGCGCGGTGTACGGGCACGCCGTGAGCGCGCGCGGCGCGCTGGGCGTGGCGCTCGTGTTCGCCGCCGTGCTGCTGCGCCTGCACGGCCGCCGCGCCGCCGCGCCGCCCCGCCCCCCGCCCCGCCCCCCGCCGCCGCCGCCGCGCGCCTCCGTGGCCGGGTAGCGCCGGCGCGCGCCCGCGCACGCCCAGCAGTCTACGACGGCGCGCGACGGCCGTCTCCAACGCTGCAGTGCCTGCGGGCGCCTGCGCGCGGGCTCCACTTCCGTGGACGTCGCTATTAGTTTGGCGCAGTGAAGTGTTGTGAAACATGTTAGGTACATATCGTGATGGTTTTGCGAATTAGTAGACGTAAGGTTATTATAATATTGTTTAAACGTTGAATTATAACGTAGCATCGTAGGCAGTGCCCGTGCGCGGTGCCCCGCGTCGGGCCGCCGCGCGGCTGCCCCCGGCGCGGGAGGCGGTCGGCGGCTCCTGCATTTGGTCGGACATCTCGGTATATACCGACCTTTACTGATCTACTGAATAGATGAAAGTGTTGTACATCAAATTAAGTAAGTCCATAAATATACAGTGCAATTGACAATTTTTCCCCGTCACAAGCATCAGGTGGGCAGGAACAAGCAGGTGTACTGGTAAGCGGCCCCGGCGCGCGCGCTCCCGGCCCGCGCCCGGCCGCAGCTGCGGGGTGGTCGGAGGTCGTTCCAATTCTTACTCTGTGTTATATAATATACACTCCTCGGGGCGCTCTGTCCCGACTCTCGAATATACATCTGCCATATATATTTATACATGGCACGTGTGATGTGTGCAATATGATTGTGTCTCGGTGAAGAGATTCTGACGTTCAGCAGCATGTGAGAATTATAATTGTATCGGTATGATAAACGAACTTGTTTGTTTTATTTATGCAATATACCTACCACCCGTCTGCACGCGGAGGCTCATTGGGGCCGGGTCGTTTTCCACGAGCGCTCGTCCATCGTCTCCACGAGCAGGTGGAGCCGACGCCCGCGCCGCGCGCCGCCACCGCACGCGTGGCAAACACTTCAAAGAGACATACATATGTTTATATTTACTCAACTAATAAGATTGATCGTTTCTGTGGCTCAACTTCGCTGGGAACAACCAGGGTTCAGTACAGCCCAGTTCCTTCCATACGTGTGGGAGCGACGAAAGCTGACAGTCCGCGGCGGCGGCGGCGGAGAGCGCAGCGGGAGGCCCACGGGCACGGAGCGCCCGGGACCGCCGCCCCCGCGGCGAGGGGTTGTGGGCAAAAACACCCGGAGGGTTATTTGAGGATTACTGTTATTGAGCGCGCCCAGTATGACTTAGGTCCAAGTCGGAGCTCGTTGCGTCCTGGTAGCTGCGGGTGCGGTCGGATGTCCGCTGCTCGTGGCTCGTTTCCCGCGTCGGGGCGGGGGTATGCACCGCGGGCCGCGTGCGAGCCGCCGGCCGGGCCGTGGGGGCGCCCGGCGCGGGCGGGCCCCGGCGTGGCCAGTTATCTAAAGTACAGCTGTTACCATCGTCTATTTGAACGTTCTACCTGCCTCGTTGGTCATGTTTGTTGCGAGCACGAGTTTCGATTGAGAAGTCCCGAGTTCAAATCTCGGATCATTCGCTACTGGATCTTTCTAATTTACATTTTCTGGCGGCGGGTCGGAGTGAGGAAATGTGCCCGGTGCGTGGCAATAGGCTCCCCACCAATTCCACAGTGGGACATGAGCATAATTTATGAAACGTGGGACTGTGTATCATTCCACTGCCTACCTCTACGGGGATTAGGGCCGTGACATAACTTATGTGACATTTTAAAGTTTATTTCAATAAATGAATATTTATTTTAATAATACCAAAATATAAATCTATACAAACTGATCAGAAAAATGGCCAAATTGAATTTATGGCCAGTATCATTGTTTACTTCATCGCGGGTTGCAAGACACATTTAAACTTGACAGACAGAGGCGGTAGAAAAATAAACGAGCGGTGACACAGTTTGGAACACCACGACGTCGTTCTGACGTCGAGGGCACATGTGTCTGTTGTTTTAATTCCGTTGTTCGTAAATTATAATGTGGCTGGCGAGCCCGGTCAGCGTCAACAGCTACTACGAGTTCAAACTGTTTCAATCGGCATTCGTTGAGAAGTAACTTCTTGTGGATGGTAAGTTCGCCATTAGATTGTGGCCGAGCGGTACGTCCATCGAATGTTGCCCTGTAACGGGGAACGTCGTTTGTTGCCGACACGGTTCAGACAGTGTTACAATAACAGCTCGCTGTAGTCGTGTGTCATGTCAGTGTCGCCTGCATCGTCCTGGGTCCAGGGTTCGATCTCCGGGTCGAACATAACATAGCCGACTTTATATGCAAACGTAATGTCCCAGTCTAGATAGAACGGAGGGTACTCGTGGCTCTGTGGAGTGGTGGCACATAGTGTAAGGATCTGTCGGAGAACGAGTGCACCGGACACGACGCGTTCTGTAGCATAGGTCCTAATGTTTGTCCTTTTATTTAAATGCGCAACTTTACTACTCATTACCGTTAATTTCCCTCATAGGAATCCTATGTTCAACAGTGTACATAAGGACATGGGATTGAGGATGAGAGCACAGATTAGTTTGAGGCCCGTTCGTAGACACGAGTGTTCACTGGCAGTGTGCACGTGCGCAGTGGTGTGCGGCGGTGGCGCAGGCGGCGCTGGCGGCGCTGCTGGCGCTGGGCGCGGCGCCGTGCGTGCTGCAGCGCGCGTGCCCGCGCCGCCGCGCGCCGCCGCGCCCGCCCGCCGCCGTCTGCTTGCACCGCGTCCGCCCTCGCGACACCTCCGCGTCTAAGTAATACGAGCCATTCTCCAACGTCTACTTTCACATGAACATATCTAACGAAAAGAATGCGTGTATTAAATTATTCACATCTATGAATCTACTAAAGGTTCTATCTATGTATGATATTCTATCTATTTATCTATCTATCTATGATATTCTATCTATGAATAAACTATAGGTTCACGACATTATACATAACCCGTGTTTAAAATATTGGCAAATGGACCGGGACCACAAAGGGACCACCAGGGCTTCACACGAGATAAGACAAGACTTTTGAAAGTCACGCCTCGGTCTCGTTAGTTTTGAAAAGTAATTCGTCTCGCTCGGTCTGGTCTCGTATCGACACCAGTTTCTCGTCTCGTCTCGTTTCGTCGAATATCGTTATGTCAAAAACTAACAAAAACAACAACTGCACTACTCTATATGTACTTCGCAACTTTCAATACTTTATAATAATTATTATGAATAAAGTGTCAAATTATGTCGTCAGATAAAATATTAGTTAGCTATTTTGGCTAACTCCAAATATCATAAATTTTCTAGTACTGCTTTGGATGAGTTGTCAATTCCTGAATGTCTTGTCACACCCGCATCTTATCTGCTGATGATTTTTTTTATTTTAGATTTGTCACATACATATCACATAAACACATTGGCTTTTTATGACCATTAAATTTTTTGGTGTAGAAATATATCAAACTTCGAAGTAGAATATTTCTTGTACAGTTGGTCAGTTGATTGTACGTCACGCAATACATCATCACCATTACTGTTTCATTGCGACATTGCTGCAACTGAAGTCCAAAACTCTTTAAACTGTCCTGTAGCTGTCCTTAAACGATGCCGTCTAAGCCTGGGTAAATTATTGGACAAAGGCTGCAAAATGGTTGGTATGGTTTGTAAACATCTTGAATTTGCAGTGTTTTGTACAACTTAAAATGTTAAACAATTACATTATTTAATGACATTACTTAAAAGTAAAAAATATTACTTTCAATATACGTATATGGTCCCCTTATAGGATATGAACCAGACCATACGAAAATAAATTTTAACAAGACTAGAAATGAGGTTCTCCGTATGTGATTTCGTTGAGATCTAAAAAGTTCTCAAAAAAATCTCATCTCGTTTCGTCTCGGTTTTTCGAGACGAGACAAGAAAAATCAAGCGCTCGTGTAAATTCCTAGAAACTTCGGATGCGTTTGTGCAGAATTATACAACTGTCGTCAACAACAACAAAATGTTTTTCAACATGAGCTAATACTGGACCTGACGTCAGCCTGACCCAATGTATTTTAGAAGAGTACTGAAGAGGCAGTGTCGCCGGCGCTCTGCCCGTCGGGAATGATGAGGCCGTAACAATCTTGCAGTAAATGTATTATTGTCCTTGCAGATCCAAAGAATATCCTAAAAATTACTGAGCAACTACGACGGTTTTAGATAAAAAACGAAATACAGTGATTCGGTAAGATACGATGATTAACTATTAAAAAACGCGCCGCGGTCGCTCGCAGCCGAACCGCGCCGCCGTCGGTCTGCTGACAGAGCTCGACGGACCTCGGGTGACGACAGCGGCCGGGCTCGCCTGCTCAGTACTACTGTGTATCGTACTACTCTGTATTCTACTCTGTATGTTCTAAACTAAAATTAAAAATGTATGTAACATTTGGATTAAAATAAATACTGAGTCGCGCGCGTATATGCTATAAAAACTATGCCGATTTCTGTAAATCCTCACCCGGGTTATAGTGGTGTGTGGCTGCAAGGAGCCTTCGATTGGAACAGAGCACCTGCAGTAACTGTGGGCGCGAGCGCGCGGACGGGAGTGTGTGGAGGCGGCCGCGGCGTGTTTACCAAACAGCGGCGCATTGTGCGGGCCCGCGGCCGCCGCTACCACGATCGCGTGTCGCGGCGCCGTCCTCGATCACATCTTATTTGGCGTTATTATCAATGATTCGTATTACTTTTCACGTTCTGGATTACAAAGTATGCTTTCGTAACATGGTTATGACAAACCGAATAGCCAGGACGACACTTTGAAACTTGGGCCGAAATTTTGATAGTTTTTACTTCGTATTGTAAGCAGCTAATTAGGTATAGAAATAACATTCATTTTATGATACTACACTTTGTGGCAATGAGAAACACAATCTATGAAAAAGTGCTTACGGTTTCGGAAATTTACGTGACATTTACAAATTATGACATTCTTAGGATTGCCTTCGCGAAAAAATGGATGAGACTATTAATGCAGATAGGATCTCTGTTTTTGGTACGTTAGGAACTATTGATTATTAAGATATCGACACTCAACGTACTGTATTTCCAGACCAACACAGCGAATGTTCATATATGATTGATTACGAGCTGGCAAGTCCGACGCCGCCGAGCTCGCGAGCCGTGGTAGCGAGGCGCCGCGCTGCGCGATGCGCGCGCGTATAAAGCGGCGCCCGGGGCGAGGCGCGCGCGAGTGTCGCTGCGGGCGCTGCTGCGGGTGCCGCTGGCTGCTGTGTTGCTGCTCCTGCCGCTGCGTCTGCCACAGAGAGAGCTACTCGGCCACGCCCTCCGCAACCTGACACGACCTCAAACAGAGTAGTTGCTCATTGGACAACGCACGAGTTGATAGACCGAATATTGAGCAAGAAATATCCTATAGTCTTCGAAAAACTAATGCAATCAAAGTCAACGTGTTAATAAATATAGATACAGTCCAACAATTTGCTGCTGAAGAAAATATTAAGGAAATATAGTGAACATGATTTACGTATTGGTAGTAGCGATGCTGGCAACACACGCGAGTTTCCACGCGAAGGCCGAATGCAAGGATTGTGTTGTAAGTTTATTCATGATGTTTTATTATACATTATATTTACTTATTTGTTACAAGATTTCAAAGATACTGAATTTTATATTTGAAAACACTTTGTTGGTGCTAGGTAAAGGTTGTTGATTTACCTAGGCTTGCCAAAAAAAGAGGATAATTAGTTATTTCTTCCGTTATTTCTCTTTAAGTTAAATTCTATTTGCGAGGGGAAAAAGCCATGGTCTGCAATGCTCACAGCGTGAAGATTATTTGCAAAAGCCTCAAGGTTGAGGTCTCACTCCAGCACTGGGATTAGATAGACTGATGAAGATCTATTTTTGTTTAAAAACGTTTTTCCTACATAACTCCTTCATTGCATACCCTTACGCTACAATCTCTATTATTCTCTAAGTACTGTAACAATGAAAATACTAGCAACTCGTTATTAGGCAATAACGAACAACAAAGATGGCCGGTCCTTTTTTATGTTTGCTCGTGTCCGTCCCCGTCCCCGCGCTGCCAGACGCTGGGCAAGAAGGAGCGGGCGATGTTCCGCGCGCACTCGGGCCAGTGCCTGGCGGACTCGCCGGTGGCCGCGGGCGCCGTGGAGGCGCTGCTGCGCGGCCGCCTGCTGGACGACCCCGCGCTGCGCAAGCACGTCTATTGCGTCTTGCTCAAGTGTAAGGTGATCACGAAGGACGGCAAGCTGCACAAGACTGCGTTGATGGCTAAACTTGGAAATAGGGCTGATGGCAAAAACGCAACTAAGGTTCGTGTAGCTGTATGATCGTTATGTTACATGTTGAAATTGCAATAAAGAAATATAAATAGAAGATTATACCCTGAGCAGTTGTTGACTTAAGAATCGCTAAGTATTCTGGGCTTGTGAAGCTGCGAGTAGTGAACGATGTTATTTATCATCAGTGTATAATAATTATTTCTTTTGGTTTTATGAATATAATAATCGTCCCTTAATAGTTTATAGGATTCTGTTGTAAGAGGTTGAGGAATGAAAATTCCGTGCCATGTCGGCGATTTTAAAAAAATGAAGCGCGACTAAAATTTCAGATGTTGGAGAGGTGCGCGGAGCAGGCCGGGGACTCGCCGGAGGAGCTCGCGTGGAACCTGTTCCGCTGCGGGCTGGAGCGCAAGGCCGCGCTGCTCGAGCACTTGCCGCTGGGCGGCGCCGCGCTCGACAACGACGCCGCCTAGCGCCGCGTGGCCCCGCCTTAGTTTATTTGTAATTCTTTTAAATTGGTGCCGAACATGTGGCTATAATCTTGTGGCATTATATTTAAATAACATTTTTAAACCATTGTGTACTATGAATATAAACTCTGGCGTTGTGTAATCATAAAGTTGTTTTACTTGTAAAATATTCCTGCTACTCCAAATTGCTTATTTAATAATATCTATCTGCATAGAATAACTAACTCACCATCAGCCTATTGAAGTCAAATGGGTGACATAGACTTCCCCTGAGGGTTTACACCCAAAATCAACAAGCACGCTGCCGGCCTCGGGCGGCCAGGGCGTGTGGTGCGCCGCGCTCAGGCTCAGCCCGGCGCAGGCTCGGAGTGTGCATCCTTACTATGCCCCCACGTGCATGCAATTCATTGCCTGTTCATTATTGTTTCGAAGCACAATAAATATACATTGCTTCTTTTAATGCTAAGATATCGTCACAACAACCACAGTCCCCAGACCCGAATACAACCGTAGGAGTGGGATTATTGTTGACAATTAGTTTACTTCGTGTCCGTCCATATTTACTATTTTACACTTGGATAGTCGACTTTTGTTGATAGAATTACAAAAATATGACTGTTTGTAGGAGTATAAGTTTTCAAATAACATTTAGTGCAAGTGTAGCTGGCAGTCGAGTATTAGGTTAAAATTCATCCTATTTGAAGTTGGTGACAAAATTCACAGATGAGTTGCTATACATATGGACTATGATGTAATTATCTCTGATTGGGTCGTTAATTTTACTGTACGATTGGAAACGCCGATGTGATGTCACGTAGTGAGAATGAATTAATCGAATTAGTTATCACGATATAACTTTCTTTTGAATTATTGTAAACTTGAGCTACAGTACTTTTATAAATAAGATAGTAATTTGTCATATAAAAAGACGAACTACACTTGACGAGAGTGCAAGAAGGACGTATGAACAATGCTACTTCGTCGCGAACACAGTTAGGTCATTCGTTCTCCGTGTATTAACCGCAATGAAGTCACCTTCTCACGGCCACGTGTTTATTGCTTAATTTCAATAGCAATTGCAAACACTAAACGTCACCGGCACGAACGAATTGTTTGGCGCGTTTTGTCACAAGTTTTAAGAGAACAAGTGTACATGCGTTAACTGGTTACAGGCACAGATATATATAATTGGCACATACATTTGATAGTCAATTATCTGCGTACCTCGGGCAACTATTTGGCATGCAAAGGCCGTGCTAGGTGCAGTGATACGTTCAAGTGTAAATTATGTTCGAAACAGCTTTATGATCTCATTGCAGACTGTAGGCGGCGACCCGCGAGCGGGGTCCGCGCGGCGGTATCAGTGTGCGCCTTCGCCTCTCGATAGTTCGCGGTGCGCGGACATTTTGGATTTCGATTTCCGCGCCAAACGTAATCAAAGTTTTTTTTATCTGTGCATTATTAGTTTTCGCATAACTTTCTTTAGTTTTAATATAATTTAATATTTTAGTTTTAATATAATGTCATACAATTCAGCAAAATAGTACTATGTTACATACATAACTGTGAGTTATTTTATACGACTGGAAAAGTCCCTAAACAAATATAATGTTCTAAGTTCTTGTGCAGTGCTCAGTGGGTAGGTGGTGGATATTTCAGTGCATTGATTCATAGTGAATTCTCTGATGTGTGGATTTAAGAAGACGATACAGGACGTCCGTTATATACGTAAGTGTTATTTTATACATTAAACTTTTTTACATAAATGTCCTGTAACTGGTATTTATTATTTATATTGATAAAATATTTTTAGCGGCTTGTGTGAGGTGATGTTCGGTAGTATTGCCAGATGCAACGAACTTCACGAGATTCACTAGTGAGCGCGTGTGGCGCGTTATCCTAATGTATTGTGTTAGCGCGGGATGTACAGAGCTGAAGTACATCTTAGCAGCGAGTCTTCCTCGTCTTGAAAAATGATAGTAAGCTATTTCTATGCTACTCTACTTCAGAAAAAAAACTTGTGTGGAATACATATACAACTGACTGCATGACGAGCGGGATGTCCTAACTGCACATTAGCGTACAGCGCAACACTTAGCAAGTGAAGCGTGAAGCGATCAGTGCACCGCGGGGCGCGGGGCTCGGCGCCAGGGGCTCCGCGCGCGCTCGCCGTCTGCGCGACACTGGCACTGCAGCAGGGTCCACCACCAACCAGTCGTCATCAAACAACCGGTGTCGCAGAGCTCTACTCTCTAGGACATTTCTTTTTACTAATATCAGTACATTACTCAATACAAAATACTGTAACATTCTTGTTTTTATAAACGTTACAGTTTCGATAAAAGTAGTACCTACTTATAATAATAGAAATACTTGGCACAGAATGCAGAACAGAAAACGATATAGTCTATGTAAACTGTTTTCGAGTACATGTAAGTTGAATAATCTTATTTATCCACCTATGAGCTGTAAATTCATACTATACTACCACACGTTCTAACCAAAATATCTTTATATCATAGTGTATCTGTCTGTAGTCCGCGTCCTGTCCGCGACGTGCGGGCCCGAAGGTAAATCCTCCTCAAAGGACTCCACTAAAAGCTACACTAATATTGACTCTAGTACATGCACTATATTTCTCCTAATCACAAACGTACCATCAAGATGGTAATGGCGGCCAATTGCGACAGGCTCCATGGTGCGAGTGGGTGGCGCGGCGGCCCGCGTTATGGGCCGCTTATTAAATATACTAAACCGTAACCGTAACTGGAAGCTACTTATATTGTTGACTAGAGCTACTCGCAAATTATGATCTTTGTTCACGATTATTACAACCAACAAAAGTACTCATTTAATACCAAAACCCCTTATCATTATAACAAATCCTCGAGTTTCATTTCCAACATTCCGCACTCCGTGTGGGTGGTCCGGGATCTCATTTTATGGACTGATCTATTCACGCGCCAAGCCTTGGTCGTAACTACTATGCTTTTGACATTAAATAATCATCGTATGTATGCTTTAAACTAAGTCCTAATTCGTCAAATTAACTCTAGTCAGTGGTAACAAATATTAAAGTATATATTACCTACTGCATTTACAAAGAAAATTCAAATATGTACTATTTCAAGAGTTTCAAATGTCTCTTCGTATTTTCGCAAGCAGCGAAACAGATCATCTGTGTTAAAATAAGATTTAACATTGACAGTTCTACGTACTTAACATCTTCGGAATCATTAATGTAGCAGATGGCTCGTAATCATCATTTGACGAGCCTCAAGGTACCTTAGCAGAATTGCCCTCTTGCTCTAATGTAACTTAGCAGAATTGTCCTCTTGCTATAATGTAACTTAGCAGAACTGCCCTCTTGCTATAATGGAATATTGTACAATCAACAATGGCCAAGAGCGCCAGGCTGTTTTTGTAGTTGGAGAGAGATGTTGCACCCCGGTTGTTACATAACAAAGCTTGGTTTTGAGGAAATTGCTAATGAACATTTAATACTATTTTACCGTCGACTTGTGGTCGTGTCATGTATTATCATAAGCCTAATTCGATTTCAGCTAATGCCTTTTACAACGTGGCTCTACTTCAGCGGGAACCAAAATCGGACCAGTATGGCCTCCTCTAAGAATCCCTCATGTGTATAAGTACCTAAATAATTTATGTATATAAACCACTACTAATTTACAAAATAAGGAACACTCATAATGAAAAACATATTTAAAACATAT
>DWEI01003592.1:0-12647 GCA_018245875.1 Mysoria ambigua | reverse complement strand
ACTACCAGAATTCTATCAGAAATTTTACCAGATTTTCTAGTAGAAAATCTAGTAGAAATTTTCTAATTAGAAAATTTGTATCGTTCGACCCAGGGAATCGAACCCGGGACATCTCGATCGGCAGTCGCACTTGCAACCAACACGACCAACGAGGCAGTAATATTTTACACATGCATAAATGTATATCACCGAAGCGACACGAGATGAGACGCGCTCGTGATGACACCGATTCGGTACTGGGACAATGTTATAAACAAATAATTGAAATAATTGGTAACGGTGCCAAAGCTACGGTGTAGTAGTTTTATTTTTTATACATGCATGTAAATTACATAGGACATTTAAATTTTAACTATTTATAACAGTTTTAAATCAATTTAGATCTATTATGATTGTAAATGCAGATATGGCCAGCAAATATGTATGTACGTGATTCTCCTTACAAGAGTGATTATTTTCATATCAATTGTTGATTCCTTCCAGAAATGTAAAATCCGGTAAAGATAACAAAGTATTCAAATGAAAAATATATTAGAAGTATTAAAAAGGAAAAATATATTTTCAGACATAAATAAAATACAATATAGCTATGCATTATTTGAAAATGTATAACTGAGTTTAATATTTTATATTATTTTTGTTCCAGAAATATCATCTTATAAGATTTAAAACTAAACAAATGTCCGTTGGTATTAGACGCCCACATGTTCTCTTGCACATAACACGCATTACAACGATGTGATAGAATGCACGCAGCTATTTAAAAAAGGGTAGGAATATAATCTTATTAAATCAAGTCACGTTAATATGTTTACTAACATCGGCCTTACCCTCGAACGCCGCTGCAGCTGGTCGTCGCCCGGAATCGTCAAAAAGTTCCCGCTCATTTTGCTATCACTCACAACTTATACGAAACTCAAGAGGAACTGTATGAAATTAATTTGCGTGCGTACTACGCCCTGGTCAATCTGCAAATGCTGTGCCGAGCTTATGAATGGATGACGTTTTTAAATAAACCGCGCGACACCCGCCCCCCGCGCGCGACGTCACGCGACGCGACGCACGGCGCGGCGTCTACGTTCCGACGCTTTTGTTACTCAAATAGACCGGTACAATCAGCTGGGAATCTGGTGAATCGGCTGTTGCGTTGTTAGCATTTTTGCGAGGCACGCCAAGTGCGGCCCGGTCGGATTCTGTAAACCGTTGTGTACAGCCGCCTTGTGTTACATTGATACCGCGGCTTGGAACGGTTCAAACGGAACCGCTTGGGTTTGTTACGACCGTTCGCCCACTATTTTTAACGTCGCGGACTGTGCGGTGAGCGAAATGCAAAAAGTATTTTAACATATGTAGGTACAACGTCTTCATACGTTTGAAATTCGAATATAACATGCCTGTCAATCTTTGATAAGCGGAATGTTTGCGCGCAGACCGTCGTATTTAAATTAAAATGTTACAGTCAAATATACCTAAATAATATATTACACTGTATGACACCATCAAACAATATGTATTATTTTTACACGTAAAATCACGCCTGTAATCCCCGAAGAGGACGGCAGAGAAATGTAATACACTCCCACGTTCCTTCAGTTACGTTGACGTAAATAATTCAGGAGCACATGCTACATCTCCGGCGAAACTGTTATTATTGAAACAATTTGCGTTTCGGCATGCTCGGCTTGGATATCCGTCCCTGCGTGAACTGCAAGCGATGTTCTCAATCCACAGTCGTAAAAACAAATATTTGACTGAGCTCGCAGAAGGCAGGCAATAAAACAAAATGCACGTATATTAACATTTATTAATTAGATGTTGTTAATAGTTCTATTCCAGTATTCCTGTTGGAAAATTATTATTAACAACGACCCATGTCCACTGCTGGGCATGAGCCTCCTATGAGTGGTATTTGCCTTTGGTTGGGCATGAAATGATACAAACTAGTAACTGAATCAATTGTCAATAAAAGTCCTATTTATAGGTACAATACTGTTCGAAGTTATATTTGCCGCTTGACATTTAAATGTTTTTGTTTTTACGCGAGGAAGCATTAGTTTATTGCTCATAACTTTGTTGTTTGTGGGAATTCATAAATGTTTGAGTACGAATTTCGAAATGTATCATAGCAAATGGAACGGCATCTTTTAAAATTTACAATTCGTTTACAAATTTATTCGACATAAAAAAAACTAATTTCAGAATGAAATAAACGAACCGGCACGAGGAATATCGATGTCAAGGTTGAATTTGGTGTATAATTGTGTACGGTAGGTATTAAATAAAAATGCAATAAAACGAAACAAGATATATTTGAAATACGGATATTTATTTTTATTTTTTTTTTCATAAAAATTCTAAATTCAATAATGTGTTTAAACATGTAACATTTACATATATGCATTTATACAAAGATACATGCAATGTTTTAGTGATATTAATACTAAAATCGGAGCGTAACAAACTTACAATGATGCTGACATTATTATGATCACATTTTACACTTAAAAAGTAATATTTACCAAGTATTGTCGAATGGTAAAGGATTATTAATGTTATTTATTGTGTAAACGCTACACTATGTAATATGATAATAATGAACACTGTGCGTTTTCCTTTTACACTAGTACGAATCGCAGTACTCCGTCTGAACTGTTGCACACGATCTATACAACAAACGTAATAAGTGAGTCGTGTTTCCGAATCAGCGCCACACGAATTAATACTGACCGACGTTGGTTTAAGTACATCACGCGATGCCTCCTCGCCGACGGTCGTCGATGAGATGGACGTGTCTACGAGTACATCGAAGTATATATACGCGCGAATGACCCATGTTGTGTTTTACGGCAGGCAATGGAACGCTTTTTGTTCAACTTAACGCTTGCACTCGCTTCGGTAATAATGACGTCGTCAGTCAAAGCGACAAACGTATACAAATTATGTTCAATATGGCTATTGTTGTTACATGTCGTTATTTTTAATGTAATTTATATGGAATTCTCAAAACGGTATTACCAAAATTTATCGCTAAGACTAAAGACTATAATAGAATCCTCGAAGGACAATCAAAAAGGCTGGATATTCATTAACTAAGGCTTAGTTTACTTTATGTCACTTTCAATGCCAATACAACATCGTGAACATACATATGCTTGTTGACATAAATGGAAATTAACGGAACATTATATTCACATGTCATTCTTGTCGAATCATCGCACGTGACATGTGTAAACACACCACAACAGACAGCAGCTAGTCACTCGTTTGGGTGTAATGAATCCACTAAACAACACTCGTTCAATATAATAACGCACGCAGGTAACACGCGGTCCATCACTTACGAAACGGATGCAACGAAAAGGGGGCGGAGTGACGCTGAATATTCATTGGTCGCTGGCAAAGGAACAAGAGTGAACACGACGCACCGGGCGCGGCGCGCGTATTCCGTGCCGCTTCGCGTTCCCTTACATTCCGTTTCGTTCTGTTCCGTTTGCGGTGTCGTGAAAAATACATATCGTGGCATTACAACAGTTACACGTCTTCGCGTAAAATTTATTTCAGAAAATGGGTCGCGTGGGAAGCTGAATGTTAAGAAAGAGATATATTTAATAATAAAAGCCTTTAAAATCTAGCTTAGATATAGATGTAGGAAGAAGTGTAACTGTTGAATGTACAGGCTTAAGTTCGGTAGAGGGGATGTTGATGATGTATTAAAATTTAAAAAAAGTCTAAGAGGTCATTGCAAAAAAGTGGGGAGATTACATGTGGACAATTTAGATACCACCCTTACGAAGGGGTAAGTTTACTATGGCGTTATTGTGCATTAATATATTGAAGGGACATTAGGAAAGTAATATTACGGAATCAAAGGTTTTTTTTTTCTCTAACGATAAATGTCTACATAGATACACAGTTTCAGTCGACGCGGAAATACAAAAAATATGAATAAAAAAATGTTTTCACGTTATTTATTATTATTAATAAGACGAGTAAATATTTTTTTTAAATATAATACCGAGATTTGGACTAGACGAACCACATTCCCTATCTACAGATATGTAATCAATGATAAACGCTAACATACAGAAGATCTATTCTCCCGCCCGACCTGTGCTGGGACCTCGTTACATATATATTTTCAACAACATACAGACCTCGTCTATGCCCTTTTGGAAATTTATACAAGCCTTTTTATTGTTTGATACCATTAAAATTATACTGACAGTATTAAATGTAAATAATAAAACAGGGATATTTGAAGGAGACGAAGCTTTGATGAGACAAGTTTTTTCAGATTAATTTTAATTTTATGTTCGATCAAAAATTTAATATGTCTACTTAGATATATAGAATAGGTTTTGATTTGAAATTCACAAGCGTATAAAGAGAGTTCAAAGATTTATTGTATTTATTAATCGTATACTTTACGAGGTATTTATATTTCTCATTATTTACGAAAATAAAAATCGCGTAATTTTCAATTTTAAATCATCAACGAAAACCACATTTGCCAATGTAAACGAAAAGTGCTGAATGATACTGAAAATATATACATTTCAAATTACATTCATGATTTGTACAATTTTGTTATCTGTAATTTAGACATCTGGATCTGGATTTGAACTGCGATACCTTTCTCAGCGAACATCGAACGCGCCCTCGTCTCGCGCAGCGCGAAACAGACTTTGAGCACTGAAAGTTACAACTACGACAAATCAATTTATTTATAAGATAAAGTTTCAACATGCCATAGAGATTAGTACGAGTTCAACGAGCGGGCAGCGAGGCGGCGCCGGCGGACGTGGCCGCGGCCGGCGTCGACGTACTGCCAATGTTTCAGACAAACAATTAATTTACAAGTAAACATTCACGACAGTTATGATTCATCAATTTTTTATAACAATATCACAATTTTATAATAATATACAAAAGGATATATATAGGAGATTTTAAATAACACGCTTAAACAGGTCCAAGCTTATCAAATGTAAGTACGCAGTGATACAAAACGTGACGTAATACGATGAGCGTTCTCGTCATGATATTTACACGCCGCTGACATACTGCACTTGCAAAGGAAACGTCCGCACGGAGCGACGCACTCACACGGAATGGGTTTTGTTTAATCGCGATTACAATTACACACGCAACAACATACCGTACTACCCACACAATACGTTCCATTATAGGACACACATCGTTTCAAACATCGCGCTTCGCATGCTTCGAGCGAAGTCCCGCGCGTCGCGCGTCACTAGTAATAAGTACTACTTCGCGTCGAGCCGACGTCCGCGACGTGGGCCGTCACGAGCGTCTCCGCACAGAAGCGTCGCACGAGTACACTTGACGACAAATGAGGGGAAATAATTTACATAAGGCCATCATTTACTGTACACGTACATAATGTATAACGATTAAATGATCGATTAGATTAAATAATGTCGATTTAATATTAAGGGCTTTAAGGATTAGATAATGTATCCGCATTTACGAGAGTTTGGTCCATATATAAACATTAATACATTTGATCGTGTGATCTCGTTGTGTCCCCGGATGTAGGCGTCCGGCAAACGGCGCCCGGTGGCGGCGCGTCCATTGTGCTTACAATAGGACGCGCCAGCGCCAGTGGCGTGGCGCCGGCGTCTCGGCCCATGCGCCGGGCCGGCGAGCGAAGCGTCCGTGTCAAACGTCGTTAGAAATTTGCCGAATGCCTAAATGCCGGTGGACTCGCAGCGCCCGCGGCCGCCTACGGTCAGTCTTTTTTGCTAAAGATTACGAATTTGTGCAAAATATACTCTACTAGTCGCGTAAATTAATAACCGTAATAAATTTATTTACAAAACCGCGTCTCGGCGTCGAAACGATATACAACAATGAAACGAACGAGCACTGACCGGGAACCGCCGGAGCGCCGAGTGTCATTTTCCTCTACATCTCTCTCGCTCTCTCTCAATCTTTCCTTTTTGCATCTGTTTCGCAGACGTTCCATCGCTTCGTTCGTGTCGCGGGGACAGTTTACTGATCAGTTTATCGGCGGCGAACTGTTCCCTCGCTGTGTCGCTCCGGCGTCGTCGGCCGCGCGGCCGGTCGCGGCGGGCCGCGGCGCGCTCAGGCGGGCGGCTGCGCGGCGGCGGGCGCCTCGGAGCGCATCTCGGACTTGAGCTTGACGAACTCGCGCGCCACCTCGTCGCTGTGCCGCTGGGACAGGATCCTCAGTATGGTCCAGCCGGTCTCGTCCATCTTGACGCGCGTGCCCAGCGGCAGCCAGCACGCACACGAGCCCTGTACGAACATTGATATTTTAAATTTCATGTTTATACTAATTGGATTACCCGTTGTTTCACGGAAGGTGTGACACCTTTATATTTGTAATTAAATGATATTCCGCACTTTTACTATCTCGGTCTCCGTCGAATCTCGAGGTAACAACAGACCCTAGATGTCTTTGTCCGATCTCCAAGTTTATCTTAGCTTCAGACATTATGTTTTTTTCTACTCATGATAACTGCGTTACAGTATTTTTATTTTAGACTAGAAGAGAACGTTCTTGGTTCGTTTATGAGCATTTTAATAATTTTATTTAACAAGATATAAAAAGGATTTTGTATAACTACATTTTTTGGTTATATTATCTGTCTGGTTTTAGGGTATACTTGGTTGTCTTGTACGATAACAAGATATTTTTAAACTAGATAGTTGTCCAATATTCTGAAAGTACGACATCGTGTACATCGCCATCGTGTATATCCTGTTCTAAGCACAACTGTCCCTTGGATCTAGCCACTAGCCGCCCCGTGCGGCGACACGCGCGGCTCGCGGTCGCGGAGTACGCAATACCTGGACCTGCTCAGCGATGTCGCACAGGCGCATCACGGCCACGCCCACCAGCCGGTCCTCGCGCGCGAAGCAGTAGTCGCGCACGCACACGTGCAGCTCGAACAGCTCCAGCTGCTCCGTGGCGCTCACCATGCTGCGCGCCGCCACGACATTAGCATCCGCCGCTTTCTCGTCGGTACTCAATGACGTCAAGTGAATCGAATCGACTGTTGATTATCAAACTTATTTGCCCAGACTTTGTTGCAATTGCTCTTTGCTAGCATGCTTTGACATAGGTCTAAAATAAAAAGATCGAAGGAAAGCCCCCGCCCCGTATTATGTACCTATACTTTGTACTAGTAAGTCATTTCATCATGATTGGATGTGAAATTGCATGTCTAGGCACCACGATAATCAAGAGTATTTGAACACATAGAAAGCAAAACATACCTGCTTTTAATGAAGATGTGTGTGTGTGTGTGAAGGATTTTAAGAGTATAAATAAGTTGCAAATAACATCAGAAAACTCCATTACCCCCAAGCCCTGCATGTCGATGATGTTAATGAGGATGACGAATATAACAGCAACTTACAAATGGAATGTCTCGTTGAACTTGGGACTCCAGTTGTTGCTCTTGGACTTGGTGGCAAACTTGCGCTTCTTGTCGGCGAGGTGCGGCCCGATGAGGTTCACCTCGATGAACGGCCGGAACATGCCGCTCGCGATCACCCACTTCAGGTCGTTGGCCGCCACCACTGCCGCCACAACCGTCGTCAGTTCGATAAACTTTGTCGTCGCGGTTTTAGACGAACGTCGAATAAAATTGAATCTAACGAATATTCATGTTTAATGGATTTGGATAAAATTTTGTAATTTTAGGATTAAGTTTTTTTTAAATTTGACTTATCCATATACCTGTTATTCATTAATAGATAGAAACAGTTGTAGATAAATGCAGTACGACAATATTAGTTTTCAAATTGAGTCGAAAAGGCAGCGTGTTGAACGTAGTCCTTTGTCACTTAATCCACAAAGCGCAGAATAAACAGAAGAAATTAGGAACAGAATAAACAGAAGAATTTTTTTATATTTAGGAGTTAAAATCGTATCATTTGTACAATCTTACCTTTGACGGTGATCTTGTGTTCACCAGTTCCAGGATGTGTGAACAGGTCCACCTGCAGCGACACCTCGCCCACGGTGCCCTCTTCGGCGACTGCTGCATCTGCGGAATTATTTTGACTGAACCTCATTTGGTAAACGACCGCAACAGTGGCATTTTTGTCGAATGTCCATATATTTAATCAATGACCTGCTAAGGGACAGCATCGTCAACAATTCTTTCACCGTTCAACTGTTAGACGCCGATTTAGGTTCAAAAGGGTTAAAGCCACGGAAAACTATCAAAGACGACAATCTAAACACGGTCAAACGTAAAGACAAATACATTACCCTGATTTTGCTGGCTGGTGACGAACGTCCGTATCAGCGTGTCCGTCGTCTGCGTGTACAGGCTGAGGGCGTAGCGCAGCGACTGCAGCTCGGGACTCTTCTCTATGTACGTCTTCTTGAGCCCGCTGCCGCCGGCGTGGAAGTACAGTTTGATGGTGTCCAGCGACGCGTCCAGCACCGCGCACTGCTTCGGCGTCAAGCTCTTCTCCGCCGACAAATGCTGTTAGACAATTCGCATCATTAATATATATTATCTTTTAATAATAAATCTATATGTTTGTGTAAGTTCTAAATGCGATTTGCCCTTTGTAAATGTTTTATTCTCTTTTAGTAAGCTATCGTCAGTTAAGATTTTCTAGAAGTGATCGCCTTTTAGACTTTATGAGACTGTCGTTTGTTCTTGCCCAATTTTGTTTTTGGTGGTTTATATATTTTTACTACATATTTGGTATGTAATAGTTTTTTTTGTATTGTATAAAATGTCCTTGTAAAGCATACTTAATTAACGACGTACAAGGAAATCAACAGCGGATATATCTAACCGGATTTAAATTTGTATTATCTTTTTGATGTATACATTTAGAACATCTACTTAATTGAATTGTTAATTACTACGATAAATTACTTTGTTATTAAAACTTATAAACAAATGCTATCTAGTCATTCATTGTTCATATTCATGTTCATCTTCAACGAGGCACACCAGAGCGAGTGCGCCGCTCAGTGTGGACGCCGCCCCGCCTCACCTCCTTGGAGATGTCCATGACGCCGGACAGCGCGTGCTTCACGTCCTGCTTGCCCACCGTGCTCTTGAACAGCTGCGTCATGTCCTCGATCTTCGCGTTCGCCGCCAGGTTCTTCGCGTTGTTCGTCAGGTTCTTCAGCATCATCTGTTGGGTGCGCCGTATGATATAAAGCATTGATCCGACCTTTCTATGTGGGAAGAGAAAACTGATGAATTTTAAAGTTGTAAAATGTCGAACTAATTTCAAATGTAGTTTATATATATAACTTAAATAAAGTTGATTCATCACATTCATTAAAATGTTGACGTCAATTGGATTATGTTTGTTCAAGTTGTTTTAATTACACGTACAACACAAAAATCCATTTTACTAATGAAGTAATTGAATACTTTATTTTGATGATTACATAATAAATAATGATTACGCACGCTATTTGCCCAAATATAATTTAAAGGTGATTGGATTGATTTCATATTGTACAAGAAATTTGAATTGGCATATTTTGTTAATTAATTATGGCAATCTATTCGTGATAGCGTTGAAAAAATTTCGTCTTGATGACTAAGACTAAATGCGTCAATATTTTGAGCTATCCCGTCGAAATTATAATACATCAATGCAACTTGAGGCTGACTAATAAATAACGGTAACGTCACCGCCAAAAATTTGATGTAGCCCCTGGGATCTATTATCTTTGAAAATAACTTAGTTTAACATTGTGTTCATATAAAGTTTTAGTTATCATAGGTTTATAGATTGTACAGATAGTTTCACCGAGTTAGTGTACACATGTGCGCCAACAAATAAATTAAAAGATGAAATTTCTTAAAATTGTTTTGCCTTCTTTAGCGCAAATCAAAAGCCATAACAGTATTTTGCAAATATATTTTCTTTGTAGGAATATCGATTATTTACAGATTTGCTATAATGTTATATATTATGATTTAATATAATATTTCTTACGGTCTTATCCGTCATCGGAGGAAGAACGACAGTTTTCTCGAGGATTTTCATCACGATCTTCCATAGCTCCTTCAGAAGTCGTTTCAGCACCGTCTTCTCGCAAGTCTCCGCGTACATGGTTAATGATCCGTCCTAGAGATAAATTGGTACTTATTATAAAATACATTAATAATTGGGTCATTCAACATTATAAGTATATTCTACAGTATGCAAATTTTGTGTTATGGGAGGCAAAAAGACGAGAAACCAAAGAGAAAAGGAACTAAAGGGATACATGACCAATGGACTAAAGTCATAAGGAATCAAAGTAATAAGAAACTAAAAAAACCAAAGGAATAAAGACCTCAATGGAAAGGTATTAAAGTTTAAAAGTAATACATCTAATTTATTAAAAGAGGCATAGAATTCATAACATAATATTGTGCTGGAGACAATTCTCAGCTTACATATTCAGTGACTGTGTTAGCAAACGAGTGACCGCGTACCAGGATGTCCATGAGCGGGCGCAGCACCTCGTCGGCCTCGTGGTGCGCGGGCGGCTGCGGCGCGCCCGGCGCCGGCGCCGCGCCGCCCACGCGCTGCAGCAGCTCGCCCAGCTCCTTCACGCTGGCCGTGATGCGCGTCTCCAGGCTGCGCGGGCCACGCTCTCGCTCAGTCGCTTTGTTTATCACACGCTGTGCCCACCCTTCGCCTCCGTCGGCAATTTTTGTTTGTGCCCCAAAATGACTGATAGTGATGCGCTCGAGTTTGGAGAAAATTACGTACACCTTTGGTACTGGACGTCCGAGCACAAAATTGTTATTGGCAACGTGGCCTAACGAAGTCTCTTACGGGACTAGGCATGAAAATACCCATTTGAGCATTGAAATGATAATAATAACACTAAGTTCTTCATTATTCAATGTATGTACTTAATTTGGATTTATGTTACAAATTAAGGAAGAATGTGAAATTTTTAAAGTAAATTTCAAAAACTCTCAATCAATTTATTTTATTTTGGCCTCCAATATCTCCACACATGAGACATGGACATGTTAACGAAAATCATACTCAAAAAATGACTAGATTTATTTTATGTGATAAAATAAAAAAAACTTGATAAAGGCACATGCAGAACACCAATTTCTTCATAGCAGTCTCAATAAACAGAACCTTCCGTTTCTCATAAACTCACAATGCTTAGATAATGACATGAAAATACTAATCCGATTGAATAGCACCATACATCACCATAAATAAAATACATCACCATAATTATTACACATAAAATACAAGAGTCACCGAAGATGCCATTCAAAGTCTAAAAATAGTCACTTTCCAGACAAACGCGCTACATCTGGCTGTTGCTGGTAAAAGGGAAAACGGGAAAAGGGTAGAAAAATGAAAACGACCTATTGGCGAACATCGAGGCGAGCTCGTCGAGCGTGTTGTTCAGCCGCTGCTGCAGGTCGTTCAGGATGGTGGCGGCGTCCTGCTCCAGCTTCGTGCCGCCCATCGCCTCGAACATCTTCTCCAGTTGCACGCGCAGCTGCTGGATGTTGTTCATCAGGATGCAAGCCTGGAAAATATACAAGGTCCCTTATCGGACACAGCCAATTGACTGATTGGAATTTTTCGTATGTTGCATTATCCAAAAAGATTAGTTAGATTCTTTGTAGCTTAGGTTCTATTTTAATTTGTTTTTTTCTAAAAAGACACACTTGATGGTTGCAAATGACGACCACAAATGATGATAAATAGAATTAGTAAAGGCGAATAATCTTAAATTTTTAAAATTGAATTAAACCTGCTAATTCTTTTGATAATTTAACAACAGATATGTATCACATCAAGCGAACACAAGTGTTAATCAAAACCGTACCACTCTCTCCTCCTTCAGATGTTCCGGGAATTCCTTCTTGACGATCTCCGCGTAGGCCACCAGCACCTTGACGATGGTCTTGGCGAACCGCTTCATGTACCGCTTCAGGATCTCCGGGTCGGGGCACTCCAGCTTGGACACCACGTCGAAGCACTGCGTGAGCTGCGTGAACACGTCCACCACCGAGTTGCTGAAGAGCGCGTGCTCGCTCGACTTTTGGAACTGCGGGAGAACGAGAACCGTTGTTTCATTTATGATATTAACATATTCACCGCCACTTCAATGCTGATTACCAAATCGTCCAGCCTCATTAAAAATCATATCACTGAAGATAACTAAAATATTTTTGAGTACGAAAGAGTCTTTTTTTATTTATTTAGAGATAATTGTCCAATTTCGATTACACCAATATAAAACACCTCCTTTCAAGGAATAATTATTTTGTAAACTGTAAGAACATTACACATCTTGTCCTCAATTTTTTTTATTCTTATAAGTAACCAAGCTTATCTATCTGCCTGTTTCTTTTATCTGACGTCGTGTCCTCGACGTATCGTTCGGCAGCGGCACTCACCCCGTCCTTCTTGTCCCTGTTGAAGGCGCCGTTGAGGTACTCCAACGACACGTCGTCGTTCTCGTTGAGCCACTGCATGACGAACGGCTCGAACCACGCGGGGTACTCGGGCACGGCGCCGCAGTACGGCGGCACGTCCTTCACGTAGTTGGTGTGCAGCCACTTCACCTGCGCACCGCACCGCTCACTCGCGCCCACTCGCGCCCACTCGCGCCCACTCGCGCGCACTCGCGC
>DWEI01003591.1:0-12647 GCA_018245875.1 Mysoria ambigua | reverse complement strand
GGTTGAGGTCCTTGTTGCCTGATGCTACCAGAAACTTGGTCTTGCTCACATTTATGCTCAACCCTGCTTTAAAACTGCACTCACTGACCCTATCGACCAATGTTTGGAGGTCTTGTTCTGATGAGGCTATCAGCACGGTGTCGTCGGCGTATCTTAAGTTATTCACGACTTTGCCGTTTATCTGGACTCCTATTTCCAGCCCCTCTAGAGCTTCAGATATTATTGCTTCCGAGTACAAGTTAAAAAGCAGGGGAGATAGTACACACCCCTGTCGAACTCCACGACAGATATCTACTTCTCCTGTCTCCAAGTGCTCGACTCTCACAGTTGCCCTTTGGTTCCAATACAAATTCTTAATCGCACGGAGATCCTTGCCATCTAGACCAACATCCACCAAACGTTCTAGCAATAGATCATGTCTTACGCGATCAAACGCTTTCTCATAATCAATGAAGCAGAGGATAACATTGGTCTGCATGTCTTTGCATTTTTGTACTAGAACATTCAAGGCAAAGAGTGCTTCTCGAGTCCCCATGCCTGATCGGAAACCAAATTGACTCTCCCCAAGTTGTTCATCGCATTTAGGACGTATCCTGTTTTGGATGATCGCCAGGAATACTTTTAGGACGTGACTCATTAAGCTAATAGTGCGGTATTCTGTGCACTTATTTGCGTTTACCTTTTTGGGTATGGTTATGAAAGTAGATCTAAGCCATTCATTGGGTAAAGAACCTGAGTTGTACACCTGGTTGAAGAATTTAGTTAGGGCGTCTTGGTAGTCATCTTCTAAAAGTTTAAGAATTTCTACTGGTATATTGTCAGGACCTAAAGCTTTACCAGTCTTAGCAGATCTTAGTGCTTTTTTAACTTCTGATGATAAAATTGGTGGCCCAGAGTCATCAGTTATATCAATAGTTGCGGGACTTCTAGAGTCATCCTTAAACATTGCGACTATGTATTTACGCCATATTTCCTTCTTGCTTTCTAAGTCGTGAAGGAAATTTCCTTGTTCATCACACAATGCGTACAATTTATGCGTCCTATTGAGCCCTGTTAGATCCTTAATCTCCTTATGTAAGTTAAACCCATCGTGAAGTCTTAAATGGTCTTCAATACGTTCGCATTTGGTGGCATAAAATGTATCTCGAGCGGTTTGGATTTTTCTAGCAATGAGCTTATCCAATTCCTTGTATTTTTTTGGATTAGTAGTTTTATATGTTTGGCGTTCCATCATCAACTTTAGGATGTCATTGGTCATGCACTGCTGTTTTTTTACATTATAATCAGGTTGCAGATAGTTCTTGCAGATGTTACCCACCGTTTTCTTAAGAGAGGACCACATTTCCAATTGAGATGATGGTGGTAGGGTTAATTGATCGTCAGCCCATTCGTTTATAGCGTTTGAAACTCTTGCTTTAACTGTAGGTTCTTTCATTTTATTTAAATCTATACGAACATTTTGTTGTTTTTGTTTAGATAAGTTTTTGAATTTACAATGTAATGTTGCCACGACTGGGTTATGATCTGATTTTATATCTGCTCCAGGATAAGTGACACAGTTTTTGATTGAATTTCGAAATCTTTTATTTATCATTATGTAATCTATTTGATTGCGGACAATGTTGTTTGCTGTATGTTGAGGCGACGTCCAAGTGTACAAACGACGAGGATGAAGCTTGAAGAAGGTGTTTGCGACTATTAGTTCTTTATCTTGGCAGAACTCTATTAAAGTATCACCTCTATCATTTCTATTCCCCAGTCCATAATTTCCCGTCACTCCTGGTACCAACATGGAGCCCACCTCAGCGTTAAAGTCGCCCAGTACTAAATTTATATCGTGGTTTTTGGTGTGTTGCAAAAGAGTTTCGACTTGGCCATAAAATTCCTCAATTTCAGCCAAGGATTTATCGGCCGTAGGAGCGTATACCTGAATTATGTTCAAGTTTGCAGGCGCTGCAGTTATCTGAATGAGCATCGCACGATTTGACAAGGGTATGAAGTTCGTCACTGATTGTGATATGTCTTTGCTGATAAGGACCCCCACTCCATGATGGTCAATAGACTGGTCATTGCCAGAGTAATAAAGGATTTTTCCTTCGGCAGTTTCATATTTATTCTGACCAGTCCATTTTGTTTCGCTTAAACCAAGTATATCAAGTTTAAGGCGCTCCATTTCCAGTAAAATGTTTGAAAGTTTCCCATGTTTCTTCATACCTCTAACATTCCATGTTCCTACTCTTATCTTTCGCGTTTTTATGAGTTTACCTCCGGGGATTATAGAATAGAACCAGTAGAAGATAAAAGTTTGCATTATATGCATAGCCAGGTACTTGTAATTATAATGGACAAATTTGCATAATCAAGTCTGTTCCAATAACTACGCGACCTGATCATATTAAGCGTGAATATTTTAGGGGAGGTGGTAAGATTCAATTTCTACCATAGACTTACCCTTGTTTACTGTAAAGTATACACCAAGCACTTTACGTTTCCATAATACCGCCCAGTAAGCACTACAATTTAGCAAAACATAATGTTCAGCATCACTCACGAGACCCAAAAATTACTGACGAAAACTTACAGATAGGAGAATTGTATTCCATTTGTAATAATACGATTTTATTCACAACTTCTAACGCGTTCGTTTATACCTTACAAGGTATGGTAAATATTACTGGATTATAATGTGGACTTACATAATTAATTCCACGCAAGCTGCCCGCCCCTTACCCCTTACAAGGGACGGGAAGGGATGCTCGTAAAAATATAATCAAAGTTTCATCGTACGGGAAGGTATGTACGCCTGTGCCCACCAGTTTATGTTTCGCTCGCTCGGCAAATTTATAAATCTACAATGGAATTTCGATGTGTTTGGTTAAAATAGTGACGTCCAGAGTTCGAACACGTATTATATTAGGAATTTTTATATCAAAATTAATCTATGCATTTCCGGCCTTTATATGTTTTTAGGAATAAACTACTTCGTAATACGTAGTAAACTACGTAGTACTTGGCACGACTGCTTATTGCGAGGTCTCGGGTTCTGTTCCTGGGTTCAGTACAATTAGGTTTTCTAACTTGAAGTTCTCAGTAAATGCTGCACTCCTTTGTCTCTATATTTGGTAATTACGGCCGTTATATTCCGTTTGTTAGAAGAATTTCACACATCACGACAAAATGCTCAATCAGACTAAACTTGTGATTCGAAAACCAGACAATTGATAGGTCAGATATAGTAATGTCTAAATACCGATATACTCATATAATTTGCAATCAAAAGTAAACAAATTTTTGTGCTTGGTCGAAATTCCCGGTTTTGCAGATTGATTTGACAGTATAAAAGTCCACTCACTTGGTACATTTTAAAACTTAGCAGTAAATCTGCTGACAGTATAAAATAGGAGTGTATTACATAATTGATATCGTTCATTGTTTTGACTGAATGCCTCACTACAAATATGCAATGATTTACACTCCACACTCAATAAATATGTATGTATATGCGACCATAAAATAACCATTCAACTATCAGAGCACATCTAATAATAGGTCCTAACGCGAGGTTCCAACAACAAATATTGACAAGCTGTTACCGAGGTGCTTAATGTGGCCGAATCGTCGTTAAACAGGAATATAACAGATGTAATGAAAAAGGTCTAGAATGTAATGGAACGTTCTTCTTGTTGTGCATGTCCGTGCGCGTGTCTATGGGTGTGTGTGCAGATCATCATGTTTCATAGACTGTGGATACAATTTTCTTTACAATGTGACGCTCATTTGTGGTGTGAGTTTGCACAATGGACATCGTGAATTTTATGAGTACGGTCATTTTATTGTTTGCGTGCCAATTTTACTTTCGATAAGTTTCTGCAAACGTTCAAAGAATTAATAAAAGTATTACATTAAGATTCCGCAAAATGTTTAGAATATTCCTGCTCCAGTTAAATATTTTTTTAATCAAACCAACACAAAGTCTGACATAGAATTTCAGTTCCATCAAGGAGATATGATCACGAAGGCATGGATCTGTAAAAATCTTCATTGTTATACCCTTCTCAGAATGGTGTTTAGTTTTGTAGCAAAAAAAATATTTCTTGCTGATTTATCTCTGACATAATAAATGTAAAATTAAATTTCATGTTTCAAGCAATTTTGGTGCATAATTAAAAAGAGCACAGACATATTATTCTTGATGTACCTCTTGTATAGGAGGCTCATCAAAGTAATAATTTTATAAACATGATTTAATCAATGTGATATTGTAAATTACGTACGGTACTACAAAATTACCGTTTCAAATTCAAGTTGAATTTAGAATACTTAGATATACTAGAATATACAATTTAACATGCGCGTCGTACGTCTCCACTGTAGCGAGGCGGCTGTGTTCAATTCGAGAGATCGCATAAGCTAGCGCTATTGTTTCCTCTTCGGCTTCATTTCAGCGCGCTCTCGACAAACGTCTAATTTAGGCGGCAATCAGAGACAGTCGTTGGGGTGAAAGGAGGAATAAACCGGCTTCGGCGAGCGAAAGTATTTGTGATGCTGTTTGTATGGCGCAGTGTTCTTTTATTTCAGTCTTATATCACATTTGAATGTAGCTACAGTGTGCAGTAGCTCCATTACATTGTTCCTCTTGGGCTTGTTACTTTATGCTTTCTTCTTTATGCAGTGTGTAATTAAGTATGTTTAGTTACATTGTATTTTATTTACCATATAATGATTAATTATTACTTGACATCAATTGATGATTTATTTATAACGACCAATCAATAATTGTAAGCACCCTCCTGATCCTAATATTAATGGCTCTGATCAATCGTGATCAATGAAACATTTTATATCACTAACTTTGAGTAAACTTAAATTATCAATTAATGTATTCTCTCCTCTATTCGTGAACTATACAGAACGCCAAGCACTGCAAATTCCTTTTAGAAACCACACTCTCTAGTTAAATATACAACACGCGGGCAGGTTCTTTAGTTAAATACCCCACACAGAATGATGGTGACGCTTCAGTATTCCATGCTACGAAGGAGTTTCTATGACATCCGCTTGAAAGGATGTAAATAAACAGCCGTCGTGTTTAGGCAGCGTCTTCAGACAATCCGAGTGTATTATTAATTCCTTTTCTACCTCATTTCACGTCACATTGAGACAAATGTTTAATTTCGGTAGCAATCAGACACACAATGTGCGAGACTCCAGAACCGAATGTACGGTTTTCGGGATTTCTTGTAGGGAATGACATCAATATGTAGCGTTCATTTACTGTCGATTCATTCGAATAGCAAGTACACTAAAATTTAATGTAAAGCCTATACCATGCTACCAATTTGCAGTTTGACACTTAGATGAAGAATGTGAAAAAAATGCGACAGGTCTTTAAAGGCAAAGACTTGACACTTGACATCTTCCGCCTATCCCGGAACTGACATGGCGAGACCATATAAGAGTAATATTAAGAACACACATTCAACGTCAAACAGTAAGTCGATTCATGAAGGAATTTTACTGAACGATTTTTTATTTTGACAAGTCAAAAGAAATAAAGATTTCGCTACAATATACGAGATATATTCAGAATTTAACTGCGATTCAGACAATTTTTTTTCAAAGCAGAGTACAAATTTGTAGAATAGATAAGAAAAACATGATTGACCACTTCGAGACTGCAGTTTTGAAAACACGTAACATATCCAGTTAAATACTCGAATACAGTATTCTTGTATCATTCTTGAGTACTTATCTTATTTATCGTCATTACATAATACAAGTGCCGTTGGGCCAGTGGTTTAGGATTTAGAATCTATTCAGAGGATCTTAGTTTCAAGTTTAGGCGCACATCCATTTGGTTATAAAAATATATTCGTTTAAACATTACATGTCCTTTGCTGCAGCCATAAACGAAAACATCGCAAAAATTTGTCCATTGTGGACTTTTTCGTAATATCAACTGCTGCCTGAATATTCTGACATACTACACTAGCCCAACGTGGCAGACTATGGCTTTAAAAACTTTCCACTCTGAGAGGCTAACAGTATCCAACAACAGCACCATGAGAGTTGAAGATGATATCAGTTCAAAGATACGTCCGTAAATGTAAGTTAAATCACTGTACGTGTACCAAAAATACCACGCAACAAATAAAACGAACGGCGGCCGCGTTATCACTCAAACGACTTCCCTCCTCCCCTTCTAATATCTAAATGTGTGTTACATAAAGTCATTAGTGCTACGGAAGTTCGTGCTTTGATTACAGATCACGGGGTAAGTGCAGGTGATAACCAATTACTCTCCATTGAAACCAAAGTCGGAACAAAACGCACACCTTATTTAGGATGCTATGGTATACTTTTAACTTCAGATGAGATAGCAATGTTTGTTTTAGTTCAGAGGATACTTTAATTAACATAGTATAGTTGTTATTACCTATGCTATTACCTGTTCGTTCATTATGTCGATAAAAAACATAACATCATTAAACCCCGATGAGGCAGGCAGAGGAGTGCAGGCACTCACATGATATACACATTATGTTGATGCTAATATAATTATTAATTAGCACACCATCAGCACCTTTACATAAAGTTTTTATGTATGCATGAGAATTATAGATGTGTATAACATTTCCAAACTTTGTTACAGACTATTAACAAATATATGGAAACCGACCTAAAATATAAAACAGTAATAAAAAGTTCTTAATGATTGTTCTATTAAAATAATAAAGTTTGGATGCTTGTATAAATATATGACATGGAAAATGTGTTGAATACGTATTTTATAAGTTTGTATTAAAAGCTAATAATCGTTAAACCGAATTTGAATTAGTAATAGATAGTTCCTTCATATTACAACACATGCTACGTAGTTATGTTTGAACGAAGTTTAATATCTCCGTATATTAATTTTCATTTTACTCCTTCGCCGATATTCCGAACGAGTTGGCAATGGCTGAGCGTTCCGTGAGGCTTTGGATCCCGTTTGATTAGACCAGGACCATTCGGGCCGTCTGCGCAAAATTGGTTATTTTGTTCGAGGTATCGATCGGTTGGTTTCGTCTGACAAGCCCTTGTTTGTTCACGGTTATTGCTTTTGCTTAGTTTGCACCAAAATCCCAGAATTTTATGTACAGAGTCAGATAAAATAAAAGTTTTGCCGGGCCCTAGATGTCATTTTCCAATAGTTAATAGACAGACCTTTTTTGTCTATTTAGCCCGATATGACAAAACTTACCTACATAACGAGTAGGCACAAAAAACCTACAATACACCTCGGAGATATGTTAATAATCTCGCAGACGCGAGTCTGTGCCTCACAAAGGACGCCTACTGATTTGTCCGGTGTCGTTTTACTTTAATTCGTAGTCTGTCTGCTTTCCCGCCCCCGGCCAGTTAGGGTGACAAGCTCTCGGGGAATTCACGAGACAACTCCAGCGATTAAGGAATAGACATTGATGAGCCGACTCAGTTAAAAAAACTTCTATATCAAAATTACCGATCTTAATTGGTGAACATAATAATCTATGTACTACATTTTGTCAATTTCGTTGTTGTTATATCATAATATTACCTTTTTGCTTAGACTTTTCAATAATAATCTATTCAAATATATTGTCAGAAACAAATATTACTATAATCGGTAAAATTTTAGCGCTCGTCTGTCCTCTTATATCGTTTCAGATTTTCTTATCAATATCTGTATGACAAACATTGTACTTAAAATATTTATTGGAATTACTTTAAGAGTTGACTATGAAATACGTTGCTTTTTTTTTAACAAACATTGTCTATTAAAATTATTAAAATGCATTATACGAATACGAGCATATATAACCACGACATCTTTGGTACGAAGATGAGTATTTTAGATTGCATTTAAATGACACTCAATGTGTGTTGATTCAGTAACTGTCGGAGTAAAGCAAGAACACATTCCCGGACTCCGGGCCGTGGCACAACGCGGCCTGCCTGGGCACAGGTACATGCCCTGGCCGCTTACGGTCAGCAGCGTAGGCGGTGCCAGTAGTTGTGATTTGCAATCCATAACCGCGCAATTTTCAATAACACGCAAAACCGGTCAGGGGAGGCCAGTTCCAGCAGTGGACTGTATTACGCTCAATATGATGATGATGACGATGATAACCGCTGAAACGTGGGCGTGTACCATAGTCCTCTGCCTACCTCTTTGAGATTAAAGGCGTTAGTTATATAACATTTTAATCAAGCAAATATAATAATAACAGCTTTGAACCCGCGTTTGCAATCAACTTTGGCTTGATTCGTTTTATCCAGTCTATTTCAAACCGACGAATTAAGTGCAGGCGTCCTGTAAGAAGTTTAAACTGTAAGCACCATACCGCAGATTAATCTCAATGTGGCCAGGAGAAGCTACTCCCTTTAATAGAGCTTTGTTAGGACCCTGAAAGGGACTATAAGTTCTGAAACAACAATTTCAACTTTTTGACAAAGCACCCTTTTGAAACCAGAAAATTTTAAGAAAAAAAATTAAAATGATGTATAGATGTGATGAAAAGTTTGAACCTCGAAATGGTCGTAATCCTCAGTCGGTTTTTTGTTATTTAATATTTTGTTCTGTTCCCTACTGAATTGGAAGTGATTTAATTTCATAAATATTTTAGTGTTAGCCGCCTGCATGTTATGTATTGCGGGTTAATAAAATTTTAGATTGCGACTATAACCATAAACTACTCTAAGGTTCCTTGAAATCCAACGCATTTTGTATTAATTTAGGGTAAGTTTCGCGGAGTAAGGTTCACCTTCTCTCGTGTATCATTTTCCTTTAGATCCCTATACAATCTACGTCTATACAATCCCTATACCCTATACCCTATACAATCTACATCTAGTCGTGACAAAAAATATATAATGTAATATCGTTAAATATCACATGTCATCGAAGTGAAAAGTGTGTGTAATTTATATTCTTGCTAGTTACATTAGAATTCTCCTCACCTTAACATGTTTATGTTGAAGGTGGAGTTGAAGCACTGGAGTAGACCAAGATTTCCAAATACCAACATCAATTCATAGAAGAAATTGTAAATAGTTATCAGTATTTCATTAATTCGACGTTTTCTCAATTCAACTATATGATTATGTAGCGTCATTAAATGATGCTAAAAAACCGCAACTCCTAATGATCATTAGCAGCGAAACAATCAGTGCCAGTGTCCGTATTCCGGCATAAAGCTCCCGAAGGAACGCGGGGTTAATTGAAGCCAGTCGAGTGTGAACTGGATATTCCTGTCAATCTTTTCGACCTATTTACATTAGGGTTCTTGATAAAATGTTGCTTTTTTAAGATAGCTGACTTACTAATCTGAATCTATTACTTTGTAATGTTCCAACGGCAAGAATGAGTTTGTCTACGTCACCAAACATTCTTCATGTTAGTATGGCTATTTATTAATTTGGCGTTCTCTACTGAGAATATTATGGACGGTAATGGAAATTTGAAAGCCACCTACAGAGACTTTATTGCTGTTTAAATACTTGTAGTTACGATAACCCACGTGTCCTAAGTTGAGAATTTCGTATTTTGTCTTCTCCAAATAAAAAGTAAGGCATCTAGGTAAACCTGTGTATTGGAGGAAATAAGTTAGTTTATTTATTTATTTACAATTCCTTGTTTCATAAAACGGGCGAACTGAATGCCTATGAGCATTTTCGATTAGGCATCCCTCATAATAGATTATCTAAAAAATAATTGCTTGGTGTTTATCTTTAGGTTTACAACTCATAAAATTTCACTGTTTAAATAATATCCGCCTGCTTCGAGGATCATAAATACATTTTGAGAGCCCAACGCGCCCTGAAATAATGAAAATTATAACGAAAACAGACAACGTTAAATTAGCAATATTACTTTAAAAAGCTAAGTAGAGAAATATCTGTTCATAACTTGACGATTTCTGACTAAAATTAAAACTGAAAGGGAAGAATTTTTCCAAAAGATTTAGGCAAAAATGTTTGATATTGATGCTTATGTTGAATCAAAGGAACCCTAGGCGAAACATAAAAATGGCACAGAAAGGGGTGAACAGTTGGCTTGAATAGAATTGAATAGAGCGTTCGCTGTCAGAGTCGTTAGGGGTCCCTTGCGAAGTAAACGAAATGAGCAGTAGTTCAAATCAATACACTGGTATATTACTTAAACCGTGATAATAAATAACTGCAAAGGAGTAAGAGGTGTGAGAGACGGACGTCATTACTATATTGTTATCTCCATGTTAATTTAAAATGTATAATGCAACTGCGGACATACTATCGCAAGGAAGAAAATAAAACTGCAATATTTACAGAAAAGAAAAACCTGATTAATTATGTTTCGTTGTTTCGATTACTTCATTTCGGATTTAATCAACCATTTTGGCTGCTCTTCTACGGAATGTAACAGAACATTTAATACATCTCGTGACTTCTTGTCGCGTTTCATTATGCGCACCGCTGTACATCAGCCCTTAAGGGCATTCAGTAATTAGCGTTGTCGAGTGCATACAGGTAGTTGTTACGTACTTACGCCGCGATTCTTATTTAGTGTTCGTTAGATCTCTGCGCGGGTCACTGAACGCGAGGGCTGCTGAAGTTTTTCAAGTGAAACTCCTGCGAGTATCAGCGGTATGAAGAGCACTGAGGTTGTAATGACGTCACATTGAAAACATATACAAATGAATCATTAATCTACTGCATTTCTCTGCCTCTTCGGGAATTACAGGCGTGATGTTATGATGTTCTTGTTAAAGAAATTAACCATGAAACCAGTGTTATATTCAACTACGATATAATTTATCACTTTTAAGTTTTAAATAAAGTTTAACGCTCGTAGTATTTTAAATCTATCGCAGGACTGGTAACCGCTGGAGTTGAGGTATTGTGAGTTGACACCGCGCCTCGGATAACACAGCGTAGGAGCCAACCGACAACGTGGAGTAACGATATGCGCAGTCGTTGACAGCGGTTAAATGCAAAGAGCAGAAGAGCAAGCTCAGTTGCGCGCTACTAGATAAGCCTATGTCCAACAATATATAGCAGCATAGGCTGATGACAAAGATGATGCGATGCCTTATATGCTCATACAAGACGCGCGTGGTGCCCTAAACGTATGTAGGTACATACATGGACTTTTACGCATATAAAAAATAAACGTATATCAGCCGAAAAACGCTGGTCTGAAATCGTCCTTAAATTTATCTAACTAAAGAAAGATCAAATTCGAAGCAGTAAAAAGCTAGAAATAAAAATCCTTCAATATCTTTAAAACTTTTTTAAACATTCCCGACTTTTAAATTCGAGCATAAAGTGGAATTCTCTGTCGGATTCTCCTCAACTTTGCCTCTTGGGAAAGAATGGCCTATGCCTACTCAGTTTTAATCCTTTCCAGCATGCAAGTCACTTTGCGTTGCATGCGGTTATATGGATTTATATATACGTAAGTTCATGACTGAAGTGCGAAAATTGCGATGGATTCTATGCATCGCAATATCTGCACTTGCGTTTTTACTGCTACATTTTCATGTAGCAGTAAAAACACTCAAAAATGTATATCAAATTGGCATCATTTTAATATTAGTAAGTGCGTGTTTGTAGCGAGTAAGGTTATTTTAGCAAGGGTTTTTATCTGACGTCTCGTGTGATTACGATTAATAATAGGAAGTATGGGCAGAAGGAAAATACATTTAGGTTTAAATAGTAGGTACTTATTAACCAAACGTACAGTAATAGCTCTCCTCAATCTTTGGTTCCATATGAAGAATTTTACTTAAATTTTGCAATGTTAAAATGTATGATATATGTACATTTTAACATCGTACAATAACTTAGAAGGCAATATCAAATGTACGTCAAGTTAAATTTTTAAGTTGTTCAAAAGCAGTAAACAGCAAATTTCTAATATTGACCTTGACTGGTGCCCATAACTCCGGTATAGTCCACGTGAAAAAAATAACACGCGTAGTTCAGGGGCGGTTGTTAGCGAGCTCGAGTTGACGAGCCCTGAGCTCATCACAACGACAATTTGGTTTACGACCGCCTCGTGCTGACGAGCGCGAGAAGGGGGAGAAGGGAGGGGAGGGGGGCGATAAAAATTGTAAATGTTCGGTATCTATGACATTGCGTACCGTATGGGTATGAGTTTTAAGAAAAAATGTAAATCACAATGATACGTTGCGGAGTTTTTTACGCTTCGATTCTCAGCCAACCAAAATCTGAACGATGAAATTTGTGCGTTCGTTTATGATCAACAACGTTTACGAAATTTAATGTAGAAGTACCTTGTAACTTATATTAAGAAGAACATATAGATAACGAAATATATGTATATCGCGACCTTCACACGGTCAAGTGATCCCAAACTAGGCAGAGCACGTGTCATGGTACTCAGATATAATATACACTTATGACAACTTCTTGAGAGAGAGAACTTGTCCAGTATGGGAGTCGAACCCACTATATCAACTCAGCAGTCAGGTTTCCCGATAACAACACTAACGAGTCGGTCAAAAGCCAGTTAAACGCGACTTTGATAAAATATATTTATAAGGTCTACAAACTACATGAAACCAGTAAGAACTTAATGTTCTTTCATAACAAAAAAGAGTTCTTTTATCATATCATTACAC
>DWEI01003590.1:0-12652 GCA_018245875.1 Mysoria ambigua | reverse complement strand
ACGTAACCGGTGAATCGTGGGAATGTTCTGCATTCCTCTGCCTACCCCTTCGGGGATTACAGGCGTGAAGTTACATAATAATATTTTAATATTTTAATATATTATGGATTATTGTTTATACTGCCTTATTGGCCGTGTTGGTTGCAAGCGCGACTGCCGAGCGGCAGTCGCGCTTGGGTTCGAATCTCGGATACTCGGGCACTACAGGCTTTTTCTAATTTAGATTTTCTTGATATGTGCCCGGTGCAGATGCATGGCAATAGGCTCATGTGGGCAAAGGTAATTGGTGAAACGTGGGAGTGTTCTGCACTCCTTTGCCTCTCTACTTACCCCGGCCTGCCTCTTCGACGATTACAGGCGTGACGTCACGGCGGAGAGCTCATCAGTCCGATCACCCATGTTGGTTTTAAAAAGTATTGGTATGAACATTAAATATATTATACGAATTACTTTTTGAAAAGCGCAGCTTTCCAATTAAGATTACTGCGATAATATTCATCGCAGCCATTTGTTTAAGTATTTATCAGTGATGCTAATTATCCATAATGACAACGAAAAGTCATTCCAAATGATACGGACAGCACTATTCGCTACATAAAACCAAACATTAAAACATTATCATTAAATTATTGTCCAACAGTAGAACCTTAAAGAGCCTGACGATGTGTAATACTCGTATTGTTTGTACGTTGGTGCGTCCACGCGTGTTGCGTTTGTTCGACCTTTCACCGCACGACACACGTGGTCGGAGAAGTGGTCACGGCGTGGTGTCGCCGTGAAGGTCGCCGAGCGCCGCATCGCCGACTCCCTGATTTGGAAATCAAACCTTCGTTCCGGCTTCATTCTCGTTCTTACCGTCGAATTGTGTTTAGCGGTGACACCCAGTTATCGTCATGACTTTTATTCAGCCAATATCAACACTTATTTGATAAGATATTTTTTCTAAACTATTAGATATATCGTTAAAGCGTGTTTTCCGCAATTTCCACCGAGTAACAAAATTAACGTCTACTTCATACCGTGACTGTTGTACGTCGTCCCAACGCTGCGACACCTGCTCACCTGCAGGCGAGGGTACCTACACCCTCGCGGTGACCGCTAGCTGACGACTTACACCCGACGTGGAACATATCCGAGGAAGTGCGCGAGCTGGAGCCTCGCGTGCAGCTTTAGCGACACCCAGGCCTATTGCTCGTCATTTTTAATATTCCATAAAACAGACTTAGTCATCAAATATCAGTTGTAATTTAAATAGACTGAGATTGACGAATCGATATAAATGAAAGTCAAATTAAAATGTCCATGGAATTTCAAAGACCGAAATTAAAAAGACTATATTTATCCGAACATCGTTCTGGGATTTACTTTAAATACAGCTCTAAAATCAATTTGGCTCGTTCTGTGACGTCACGTCGCGGGAAGAGAAGAACAATGTGAGATACATTAGCTAAATGTCTATTGAGGCAGTCGGACACTCGCTCAAAGTAACCCTTTCCAGTTAATTTACGTTTAAGTAGGTCACCGATTTCTTTGACTGAGCTTGGTTATCTATCTTATTTTTTCTCGCCGGCTGGAAATATTGTGGCGATGTTTTTGTCCTTGTTACGTTTATATACATTACTCACAAAGTTTATTGCTATCTATACATTAGACCATAATGTAGTATGTACTGCGGCAGTGGTGAGGTAATTTAGATTAGAGATAAGTTGTCTTTTAATTTGCTATTGTCTTATGCAAATTGGACCCTTTTTGCGGTTAAGCCGTTCTCGGTTATGATGATAAACGCCGACATTTTCGTCGAGTAGATGTTACTAAATTTGTATAATTTTACATATTTTAAATCATTTAACGATGATTCAGCAAGCTACTTTAATAGTAAAATGAAGCACAGACGTTTACATCACCGATAGCTACGGTCGCCGGCGAGGTGGAGACGAATATGTCGGAATATACCGAGCGTCGAGTCTTCCGCCCGGTTGATTACATCGCACATCCAGATTATGTTACGAAATCAATCACGCTCCTAATGTATATATTAATTGAATCGAGACGGTATAACCTTGAGACTAATATACTCGTAAAGCGGGAAACGTACGCAGGCGGGGGAGGTCGAATCTCGGAAACCCACCGGGATTAGCGTCAAACGAAGAAAAAGAGGCGCGGGAAATAAGCCGTAATCCGTGGGACGTGACCTAAATTCTATCTTAAACATTGACAATTTCATGTCTTCGCGAAAACAATTTAATTTAAATTCTCATTGTTCTGCATCTGCGGATTATTTCTGTAAAACTTTTATGAACACAATAAAGAGGCTTTTTATTAGGAATAAAAACCTCCTAAGGTACCGAGAAGGAGACGAATATTATAAATTAGGAAATTGCCCACGCGAAAATAAACCGTATTATATTCCCTCGAGGCAGAACTTATAGCGAAATTTGATACATTGCAGCCTTAACTTTGCCTACTCCCAATACATGAGAGATATATCCGTCCATTCTCCTGTTTCCGATAATCCCTATTTACTATGAACATCGTGTGTAGCATTTAAGCTCCTACTTATGCCGCACGCGTGCACAACGAATACTACTTCAGTAGCGTTGTTTAACATTTCCGTCATCTTATCTGCGAGCTAATTATAAACTAGTTTAGTTTCGTTAATTCCGAAGTGAAATATCGCATGACGTTTGTGCCAATTTACTACATAAACGTTATAGAAATTCTATTACTCTGTATTAGATATAAATTAAAATGAAATTAGTGCCGCGTGTACGAATCTACACGCCATGCGTGGTAACTTTTTACATACTAGATCCACTGATTTCTTAGCTTAGAAAAATCTCTGCAAGTATTACGAACATGCCTAGTCTCCAGAACACGCATCCGCCGATTCCATTATCTAACTCGTGGCTAAGGAGCAGCACGACCGCCCGAGCGCCGGCCGGCATTATCTTTATCCCGGAGGAGTTTTATGTCTCACCGATCACGTGACAGTGCAGCCGTGACAACCGCTCTGCATATTTATAAGGTTCCGTTAGACAAAAACAACGGGCGCCGTTAGATGTAATCGAGCTAAATGTTAAATAGCAACCATTTACATTAACCGCTTTTGTGATACAAACGAACACTGCGCTCTGGGGCCGTCTCCCGGCGAAATTGTTCGTGCTCTTGTTTGCACTCTTTTTATCTTTTATTGCACAGAAGTGTATGTGGCGTCGCTGGCACTCCTCGACCAGCTTATGTCTCGCTCCTGTGTTTCCTCTCACGAACGTCATTTGTGACCGGATTTATTTGAGCCGCCAGTAACGTGCATTGTTTATTTAGAATAAAATAAAATCGTATAAAAAAGCGAAGCTCATCATTTTCGTATCGGTCGTCGTGGTTTTTTAGAGTTCTGTTGTACTAATCTGACAGCGGGAGACGCGGCCGACGGAGATGAATAAGTGACGACTGTAGTAACGGCGCCGTAACGGTGTCGCGCCAACCGTCAGAGAGCCGAGTCCATACAACGGCGCTGGTTCGAGCGCGCGTCCCATGGCTCGGCTGCGAGGACGCCGCGTGTAGCTGGGTGTGATTCATCTGATATATGCGACCGTGTAATGGGAATGTTATGGGCGTAAGGAGTATTTCTAGGCGATGCATGCGTGCTGTTTCAATAACCTTTATCCGGATTAAAGGGTTTTGGTTTCGTATAATCCCTTCTTATTCCTTAGTAAATGGATATTGAGAAAATTTTATGGGCTCGATTTATCGGAAACTCTTTTTCAGAAGTGCTCTATTTTGCCTTCGCAATGACGTCGATTTAAGGTGAATGAACGAGCGAAATCCCTCTACACGAAAGAGGCGGTGCGGAGGAGGTGATGAGTTTATACAGTACCATTTAGTCAACGGGGCACCTTTGAACCGAGAAATTGGCGGCACGAGTTACGTTCACGTTAGGTTTCTGCATACTCGGCGCCCCCGCTGAGTGCTCGGATAGAACATTTCCGATTGCGACCAGCGCGTGTCACTCGAGTTTTCTTCCGCATGAGATGCGAATGTGTAATAGGTTCGTGGCAAGTGAAAAATGCTCGTCACTTAGCGGACGCGCGCGAAACGAAACGTTTTTGTTAAGCAACTGCTATAGTAATTGCCTTTAGTTAAATATTAATACTCAGTACCACATTGGGACTGTTTATGAACTCTCATTGTTTCCGCCTACCGCTAGTTGCTCGACACCGAACGCATGTAGATATTGGCACTAGGCATTATTTTTGCAGGAGTTACATTAAAGAGAGTTACATTACATTAAACAGAGCGTGGAAGGAAAAGAGTGAGGTGGCTGAGTAGGGTGGCTCAAGAAAGAACGGAATGGAGAAGGTAGGAGCAGGCCTTTGCCGACTGGCAAACAGATTTACAGAAAATAAAAAAGTGGCAAATACCACAATAAAAACCTTTATTTTTATATCTGTTATTATATTTGTTTCAGAATATGTTTTGTTTATTGTATTAGGATAAGTTGAACTGAATAAAAAGCTATTATTTTTATTATACATTAAAGAACAATTCACATAAATAAATGCGACCATAAAAGTTAAGATAATGTTGTTTTGATACTCAGTAGGCACTCTGCCTAGCCCATAGAGGACCTCGCGTGGGTTTTCAGCAATAATCAAATAACTAAGATAAGATAAACAATGATTTCATCACACAAACGAATAACAAATAAAACAAGTATTAAAATAATCACACAGTAAAAAAATATAACGAACAAGAGAAAAATATTAACAATTAATATTACCCGTAGTGCCTTTGATAGTTTATTTCTGTTACATTTATATGCGCTGCGGTCGCTCGTTTATTTCAGCTGCGATTGGATGAAGTTTCGATTTTGCGCGTGAAAGCCTTTTGAGCCGTAGTCGGCGCTGTGTTGAGCTGTAATATAACGATGTCTGCATGTGTAATACAACGTTTGGTGCGGCGGGCAATCGGGTCTAGTTGCCGGCGCTGCCCTGCGCCGCGGTGCGGCCGCGCTGCTCCTGGGGCGGCGCGCGTCACGCGAGCGTCGCGTCCGTGCAGCAGTGGGGGAACTGCTGGCAGCGGAGCGGCTCTCTTCAGCTCGTGCGCTCGTGCCTTGTCTGTGATCTCATGCGGTGCATGCATGTACAAGCGCACCCACCCCCACTAGCCCTGCAGCCTCCCTGCACTTCACCCCGAGCACACGCGCACGCTGTCATTTCCTGCACTCCAGAACTCGGCTGTCTCACCGGCTATCGGTCCTGCTGTATATGTGACCAGCCCACTGTCACTTCCACGTGCTAACTCATTCAGCTATGTTGGTGCCGCTGCTTCTCTGCCAGATATCTTCGGACGAACACCGCGCACATCTTCCCATAGCACGTCGAGCCTGAGGTATAGTGCCGATATTATAGACCACGTTTCTGCAACGTATGTCATAACAGACAGGACGCACTGCCAGGTAAGACATCTACTATGTAATATATTTGAAATATATTATATAATGTATTTAATATATAGCGTATAATATTCAAAAGTAAATCAGTGCAAGTCAGTTTATGTGAATATCTGAACGGAATGTAATTTAATTTATTGTACAGGCAGCCTGGAACATGGCTTAGGTCAGTGATCGGTGCTCTCTAACGAATCCTAACAAAGAATAACAAGAAGGACGAGCGACGAGCGTAGTGCGGGCATCCATCGCGTCTGGCGCGCACGGGGCGGCGGGCGGCGGCCGCTGCTGTCCTTGCTTTAATTTAAAAGGCGCGATGTTGTGGCGACATTCAATTGAAGCCCGAATAACTCCGAAGGATTTCTTCGCTTTAATTTCGTTAGGTCACGCTGACAGGCGGACCAACGAGTACTTTGTGCAAAGCGATGTTCCATCGTGACTTCTTATGACAACATCATGTTTGTCCATTTGTCATGCAGGTTATTATCAACGTCAATGTCCTCAGCTCGTCCCTACTGTCTAACAATTACTTTGAATAGTAATGTGTCTGGAACACGATGCGGTGTTATGTAATAGAGGAGCAACATCCGCGACGTTGTGAGGCCGCGCTGCCCGTGAGGCCGGTCCCGGATCCCTGCGTGTCGCGCGGACGGTCGCGCGGACGGTCGCGCGGACGACGGCGCCATATAGGAACCACGTATCATGTTATATCCTGCATAAGGCTTTCATCTAACTTTATGGTTTCAGTTTCTCCGAGGATAATGTTTCACGGCAACTTTAAGCAGGTTCATTAAATGAATGCTCCACATAAAGCGTCCGTAAGCCGGGGCGATCCTGGTATTTTAAGTTAGAGGTTACCTGAGCGCTGCCAAGTTAGGGGTTTCTGATTCATAGCGTTGCTATCATCAAAGAGGGTCGCGTTCATTTTCCCGCTGAACGCGTACAAACAGATTTGTGGACTAGTTATTTGAATTAAAAGTCGATCAGTAATCTATTTCTAATGGATAGAGCGACAAAATTGGTCTAACGGGCGTACTCACAGTTCATTATAATGACGGAGAAAATTCAATTTTCAGAAGTTAATTTACTAAAGTGCATTAGCCGAGAATTCTTATTAAAGCGGCACTCTCAAAAATTACAACGCCGGTGGTATTTTACAAAAATGCTAACAATGTTCAGTAAAGTCGCATCGAAGAGGGGCCAGATGCGCTCGGCCACCGCTGCGTATCGGCTCGTTCGATTTGACATAGTTGGCCCTCTCCGCGGGCCGCCGCGGTAGCTGGCCCAGCGAAGGGCCGCGCCTGTGCTCGCTCCGACGGTTACACACTACAAATGTCCCGGATAACTGGCGTCGTTATTAATCTGCATAATCACATATAAAAGTGGGCCGCCTTTTCTAAAACGTGCTCGGGAAATATCGTTTTAAGCGCGCACACGGAACAATCGTACAGGGGTAGGAATCCTTTGCGGCCGCCGCACGATGAATAATTAATTGAATTGCTATACGCTGTTAGCAACTCATATGCATAATGGGAATGAAAGAGTGGGGGAAATTGTCAATTAATTGTTCCCACAAGAGGAAAACGGTAACAAAGTTTGTTGCCGAAAAGGCGCACGGAACATTTGGATGTCCTTTATAGACCGTAGGCATAACTGAAGTTCGTTTCGGCAAGCCTTTCGCCGTCTGCACGCGGAATACATAATTATTTACTTCATAGAGGCAGGTTCCGGCGATTACATTATTTCTTATTCGTAAACCTTTGTGCACAAACATAATAGATGTCGCTTGGCTGGGAACAATACGCACAATTTATATACTACTATTTAGGTCAGGAACGATTTTAATCAAAGTCAAAGTCAAAGTCAAAAATCATTTATTTATATAGGATTTGCAATCACATATAAACGTCATTACAGATAAGTTTACGTTAGTTCGTACCGCGCCCACAACTGAGAAGAACTAACAAGAAACTCAGTGGGATCGTCGTTTTTTCGTGACTGCCTAACAATACAAATTTTAAGCCTCCAAACTACGGTAACTCATTCCCAAACGTCTATGTCTATATGAGCCCATTGCTGTACGCCGGGCACTAACACAGACTCCGGAGTCAGATCAGCGGATCGGTAGCTCACGCGGACATCGAACTTTAGTCTGTAATTAACAACCATTTCAATTGCCCTCGTTACCGGTCCAATTCCACAAGTCCAGTAATGGCGAACATGCATATGAAATCTGTGGTGTATAGTGTGAGCAACATATGGTATGCCGCGACTATTAATTTTAGCACTGATACCATTTATTCTTACACAAACACCCCACACGCTTTCCTGGCCAGTCAGAAAGCACCGTATTCATAAGGTCCAGTACCTCGTGTGCGTACGTACATACTCGAATATGAAAAGTCTTGCGTGATCAAATAGAGTGAGCCGATTTTTGCAGTGTCCGATTACTATGTTATCGGATAGTGTGCAAACATTGTACGCGTGAGCGACAGAACGATGAGTTGCACGCACGATTGTTTCAGACGGGCTTCAGGCGGAGGGCGGAGTCCGCGGCGGCCGGGCTCTTAGCACTCCGGGACCCAAGCCAACCTCACCTGCTAGCGGTACACCCTGCTGATCAACGGACGAGGCTCCGGCGCAACCCCTGAGGGGAATCTGCAGGAAATCTGAGAGAATCGGCAACAGCGTTCTCTCAAATTGTCGAAGATCCGACATTATACCGCGGTCACCAACCCGCCTGTCCAGCGTGGTGACTATGGGCATTACCCCGCTACGAAAAACATAGTTTGTTGTTAATCAGGGTTGGCACTTACTGCTATTTAACTTAAAAAAAATATTGAAATAAGATCATGCTTGTATTTCCCCAGAGTGGTGAGCAGAGGAGTGAAGTTAACCAAAGTATCGCCAATTATATTGTAAGTGCAATGAAATAAGACTAGGCCCATCGCCATACCCCGGACACGAACCCACACTCCTAGCTGCTACTGGGTGTTTCAAGTCAAATGTAAAAAACATTGATAAAAAATATGATAATGAACACTAGAAGAAAAACGGTAGAACGATACCTGGCGCTCGGGTATCTCTGCTTACCCCGTAAGGGCTGGGGCGTGGCGATATGTTGCTTACAATCTTATAACCCGATACGTTTTCCTTCCTCAAACTTTGCAGGGAAGCTATTTTTACGCATGCTATTTGAGGCGTACATAGCTCTTCAAGTACTGACACAGCACGCGAGATTGTGCAGATGTACCATGCATATAAAAAAATATTATATAAAGTCCTCAATACATCGGAATCTTGAATAGTTAAATATTTTTCACACGCTTCGCACTATAGTACAGTCAATTATTTTAATTAAAAATTAAACTTAATAAACATTTGCACCATCCTGAGCTATTACCGCTCAAGGGAACCTCGGGCCGGCAGTGACCTGTCACAGGCCGACGATGTGTGATGTCGTGTAATGATGATGATGACAAAAAATATATTGCAATACCGACAGAGCACTATACACAAAACACAAAATAACAATTGCCGATCTTATCGCAAACGGAGCGACCTCTTGCAGGTCGTATTATTTTCAGCGGCTTATCTTAAGGAAAAAACATTAATAGTGGACAAGCCGCACGCGATCGTTGTAAGAGTATAGATGTAAACAGATCGCACGTTAAAGAAAACCACGTAACATCACGCCTGTGATCACCGATGACGTAGACAGAGAACTGTTTCTTCCATATTTTATGTATTAAAACTATTATACTTTCCATGGAATAGAGGGTGAGCTTGTTGCCATATAACGGGCACAAATCCAGTCTCAATTGTATCGTTAGAAAACCACAATAATACTTTGTCCGACCAGGAATCGAACCCTAGACGTATTGATCAGTAATCGCGCTGGTAACCATTTGACCCACGAAGAGAAACCCACGAATTTTAATGTATCATCATTATATTTAATAATTATAACAATTCAGTGTTATTTCTTATGAAACACACACATATCTGTTTATTCTAACGATATCGTTATAGCAGATGTAACATCGACGCGGAACGAGGAAAATGAAAATTACACCGAAAATAATTCGCTGTTCATACAATATGCGCCGTGAGAAAGATCTCCAACAGATTATTAACAGTATCAATGCGCAATACAGAGCGTGTGGTGTACGAGTAGGGTCTCCATAAGCGTCTCGTATCATAGGAATCGTCCTGCAATGTCCATTAGCCTACTAGTGGCCGACAAACCGACAACCTTTTAATCAACATCGCCATGAACTGTTTCATCATTTCACCGTTCAACACGAATTTCAGAACGAAAAGATCTAAGGCCATAAGTATCAGACTTTAAAATACTCTAAAAAGTTTTTTTTTTATTTTCTTTATCATTACGGCTATTAAATTGGCCGCGGAGTTTGAATTTGTGCCCAGGATATGGCAATAGGCGCACCAGCTATTTCATGATGGCATGTAGAAATACCTGGTGAAACGTGCCTATATATTATAGTCCGCTGCCCGCCTTTGTAAAGATTACTAGTGTGATGTGACTAAAAAATGTACAATTATCAGTTGCTTGATGTCTCCTTGCAATTTTTCGCATTTTACATATTTGAATTTATCATAAGCACTCTTAAAGACGAAGTTTATTTGCGTCGACAAACAGATCTGTGTCTGCCGACAAACTGGCCTACAGTTTGGGAGAAGTGGAATTGTACACAATTTGTTAAACTGTGTACAAATTCCACTTGAATTCCATTTTATTTATAAAATAAAAAAAAGATCGTAATAGAACACTATCAATTGCCGCTCCGCCTTTTGTTAACAACAATAAATAATTAACGTGTCTGTAAGAATAGAAATATTTGGCACTCGATGATGTCTCCTGCGTACATGGAACAGTCTCCTGTATCAGAATAGACATGGTCACAGTAACGCTCGTCGAACACATATAGAGATATTGTTAATGTATTAATGTATGTGCGCGGATACTCCAGACGTTACCTCGAACTCAATGTTGCGATACGCGTTCCATCTTCAGCTCTCGGCCGGAGTGATAACACGACAAGGTCTGTTCGCCTGTGGGTATCGCGGATTTGTTTGGTGTGTTGATGCGTTCGTATCGCTCTCATACACACAGATACAAATGGACTGTTACATTTTATTATTACGGAAGAGCATCATGGCAATCAAGCGGAAGATTATCGGGAACAGGGGGTGAGTCTATTGCCCTGCGCCGAGCACTGGTCCAGTCTCCGAGTCACTAATGGAAATTACAAGTAGAAAATGTAAAAGGTAACTTTACATCTGCAATCCCCGAAGGGGTAGGCAGAGGAATGTAGAACACTCCCACGTTTCACCAGTTACGTTTGCGTCCCACTATGGAATAGGTGGTGAGCCTATTGCCCTGCATCGGGCACATATCCAGACTCCGAACCACTACTGGAAAATCTAAATTTAAAAAAATTGTAGTGTCCGTCCCGGAAATGGAACCAGGGACCTTCCGATCGGCAGTCGCACATGCAACTAACTAGAAAATGTAGGACAGAAAAGTCCGATAATACCCGACTGGTTACTGGGGGTTTGAACATAATTATGCTCTCTTGATCTGAAATCGCGCGTGAGCGTCTAACGAAGTTCATATGTTGCAAGAGTAGCTTACGATGTTATGTTTACATTCAAGATCTTGAAGTATTTGCTAGTTTCCATATCAAGCTGTCAAGGGGCTCAAGAGTCCGGTGTTTGCGTTGTAAATTCCATGAGTGTTGCCAGATGTAAACACAGGTTACTAGTGTAAGATAATGCTATCTCGGTTCGTTAAAACAGACGCTGCGTTTGAAGAGCTTCGTGTGTATTGTGACTTATTGTCTTCTTGGAGGAAGGTTTAAACGTATTTTGTGCTCTGTCTCACGATGTGGGATGTAACATACGTAGTAAAGAGAAATAGCGTATTTAAATTCGTGGACCGCTACCCCGTATCTGATTTCTGTTCTGAACCCCTATCCAAAGATTGTCTAGTAAAGATCGCTAGTGAGCCATAGAACCGTTTATTGTAACCCTTAAACGTGTACTATTGTTTAATTTTATGCCTATTGTTTAATATTTATGTATTGCTCCAGGTAGGATGATGTGGCAACAATCACAGAAGGCCTATATCCAGCAGCTGACCTCCAAAGGTTCCTTATCATTAATCTGTATCAGTGTCCTGCAGAGCGACCTTAGAGAATCTATATCTATAGAGAAAAGCTGGCACCGCAAGCCAACTTAATATAGAAGCGCTTTACCAATATAAATTCAATTATATTTTCACTACTACCCTATATGAACAGCTCTATATGGCGCAGAATCGAGACCCGTTCAATTCTGTCTTCCGTTTCATACGGGACAATCTTTAAAAATAATACACGATATATTCCCTACAAACAATCCACTTTTAAAGGAAATAGGTTAGAGTACATTGTGTATTTCCCGTAGGCAACGAACCGTTCCCACCGGTTATGGTATCGACACACTACTTTCGCATTTTTGATTTCGCCTGATATCTTCCCACGTGCTCGTCTCTTGCCCTGGTCTTTTCATCTTTGACCATCACGATAACTTTGCCCGCTGGTTGATCAGATCGCAGTGTGTTGAGACGTTCATGTAATCTGGGTTCGATTTCTTTCAGAACACGCGTCTGGACGACGATCTTAAATATATGTACATAAACTGTGTACGTGTGTCCATTGCACCCGCGACAAGATACCACTCCCTCAGATTGAGAGTTGTCTATTTAACTACCTTCTGTGGAAGAATCAGTCGAGTGACTGATTCGTTTACTTTAGACATTCCTGTTTGAACCACGTGTAATGCATTCGATTGCTATGCTAACAATTAACTTCGTGAAATAGATTGCACTCTTGTTTAAAACACCGTATTCACTATTGTTCATGAATGATCATTGTCATCAACCCTTTTAACCTTTTTCTTACCCTTTATTTGAAATGGATAGAATAATTAACATTCGTAATCTGTAGAAGCAATGAACATTTTCTTCTTCATCATCAGCCACATTCCGTCCGAAGCAGGAGGTAGAACTCTACCAGCTAATAAACAAGACTCCAACAATCATAACAAAAACGTAACTTCAACTGTAATCATCGAAGAGGTAGGCAGAGGAATGCAGAACACTCCCACGATTCACCAGTTACATTTACGTCCCACTATGTA
>DWEI01003589.1:0-12653 GCA_018245875.1 Mysoria ambigua | reverse complement strand
TAAAAACGTAACTTCACGCCTGTAATCCCCGAAGAGGTAGGCAGAGGAATGCAGAACATTCCCATAATTAATTCCCATTTAATAATTTAATTAAAGTGTAATATTTTTTGTACACATTCACAATCAAAAAGTGTCATTTTCACCAAGTGGAAAATGCTTTATGTATTTCAATTTAATCGTTAGGTCGCGAGAGAAAAGAATATTTCAGGTCGTAAAGGTAACTTTTCCAAAGGTTTTTTACAACTCAAGGTCCTGTTAATGTAGCAGAACGCTAAGTAGACATGGTATTGTAATAGATCACCAGTTTACGTAATAGACGTTATCATTTTAATCAACTTGAATAAAGGAGATCGTTTTTTAAAACAAAAAGGTTTTATTTAATCAGTATTATTATCTTTTATAATGTGTAATTCGATTGAAATTGACCACAGTGTAATACTGTGACAATAGAGAATACTAAATTAGGTGACTAACTACGATGACTCAAAGATGATTTGGACAATGACTTGTATAAAAACATGTTAGCACTTACAACTTACCATTTATTTTAATCATTTAATCGGTTCAACTTTTTCTTCACATAGCATAGATACAAAAAATAATAATTTTGCTCTCTGTTACATTTATTCCAAAGCAAAAAGATACTTTTAGTTCTGAGAGAGGTACGACGAAGTTCAGCAGACTAAACAGAAAAAGACACATTTTGTTAAAATATATTTGTAAATTGTTTTTAATGCGAAACGTTTAATCATTGAAACTGCCTGTCCTGGGTTAAAGCCTCGAGTCGAGCCCTGCTGGATTTTTTAAACTTATTTTCTAGTGATGGCTTTGAGTCTGGATATATACCTGGTGTATGGCAATAAGCTCACCACCTATTCCATAGTGGAATATAAACGGCACTGGTGAAACGTGGGAGTATACTGCACTCCTCTGCCTACCTCTTCGGTTAATTAGAAGCGTGATCTAACTTTTTTAAGTTTACGTGATGTTCAATCGCAATTTTGATACGTGTTTTACTCTCTTTCGCTGTACAAAATACATCTACATATCACTGTTAAAAGCTTACAAAATACATCTACGTATTACTGTTAAAAGCTTTAGCCTTTTTATCAAAACAGTTGGAACTGACGATAGCACATAATAAATGTTTCATTTTCTTTCAAATGTAATATATATATATATTTATCTTTACTTTTTTGTCTGTTGAACGAAGCTGCTGACAAAAAGCTGGTATTTTCTTTGTTTTAAAAGTATAAAAGTTTCGATTCATATAACATGATGGACCATGGCCAGGAATTTATTTTTTCAATGTGAGAATAGGAAAAATCTGGCTATCAAAATGCCAAACAATAATTGCTCTTAAATGTGATATAAAAATAATAAAGACGTGATATAAAAATTAATAAAGACGTGAGTAACATTACATTAATAATTATATAATTTATTTCATTACACAAGATAAGTGAATACCCTCCCTCCTTCGTACACATTAAGACATTTTATTGTCAGCGAGAAAACGCGTTTCGTTTCCAACAAAGAGGCTTCCCTTTGAACATAAAGATAAGTTGTTTTCAGAGCAATGAAGACTCATTACGAAATACTTACAAAGAGACAGCGACAGAATATTTCATTGCGGCAGAACAAACATTCAAGTACAATAAAAACGTTGCAATAACGATTCAAATGGCGCTCGTGGGATTAATTATTCAGATTTTACAAAAGTACAACATTAATGAAGAACTACTTACCAAAACTACGAACTTTTGTTAACAATAAGATGCATGTTTCTTTTTTTATTCATTTACGAACAACTTTGGGCCGAATTGTTACATTCTTTCATTTATTCATACTGCCATCTATGTACGGCCAGTTTCTAGAGCTTATACATATTGCTATTTTATATGACGCACTCATGTCGTTCCGAAATTTGTAAAAAAAATCTATCATTATCAATACTTTTTAAAGCTTATAACTAAATACTTAAACTCTAAGTATAAAGGAATTGTCACTTTTTCGTCTTAAAGATATGCCAACTTTGTCCAAATAGTATATAATACGCTTCAGTAGAAGTTAATTGTTGTTCTTATAGTAAACAGGTTTTGAAGTTACTTTAACACAAATATGTAAGGAACAATGCTTTCTTAACTTTTTTACGAGTTTCCATATCGTCAAGTCTTACAAAACACAGTCGGTACACCCTATAAGAAAATAATTAATAATTTTTTTCCTTCACAATGAAGTAATATATAAAAGTTCAGAAACCGTTACATAAGGAAAGTCAAGCAAAAGTTTAAAGTTACCTGTGAAAGGTCCGCGTCTTCTTCAAGTTTCTCGGCGATGGTCGGCTTCCTGTCTGCGGCCGCGGAGGCGACCAAAATCGCAACAAACACCACACGAAGTACACCCATTATTTAGGACCACGCGAAACATCCAGAGCCGCTGAAGTACACTAACATACACCCGCGGAACACATCTGCGACGAGATTGATGCGAAGCGGAGTGAAGTGCGCGCGGAGAGCGGCGGCACACGGCAGTGAATGCCGGGCGCGGGAGGCGCTGACGCGTCGCCGCAGACCTATCGCCCTCCCGCTCGCGCGCGCGTCCCGCACTGGTCAGATAAATGGTCATCAAACCAATGTCACGATCGCGGCCCATTCGAAAAATAACGACCACGTGGGCCCACAGGTAACCGAAAGCTTCCTCGTTGTAACATTAGCTGGAGCGCGCCGGCCGCACACGCGACTTGTAGCCAGATGGTCGTAACCGCAATGTCGTTTTGTGGCTTTTTTCTTTATTTATATAGCAGTGAAAGCTCGGAAAAACAAATACTTGTATTGTGTAACACTTTGTAAACTATTAACGCAGTTACGAGAGAATTTAATTAACTAAACTTATTTGATTTTACATTAAAACTTCGCAATTGTTGATACTAGCTTGAAGACTATTTTTCAATTACATAAGGCCGTAAAAGATAAAGAAAGCTACTGGTAGTACACATGACTAGGAGTAGGTATAGAATGTGAACTATAAAACCCACTTACTACTAATGGAAGAACTAAACTTAATTAGGTATGAAACAATAATGTTCTCCAATATCGTCTTAAGCTTGATTAAAAAGAGTCTTAAGCACTATACAAAATTTGTTTAAAGCTCATTGGTACATTTTTGTTCAAACGATATATTATAGCACTCGTAAAGTAACAAGATGAAGTTTCCATTAAAAGAAACAATTTCATATAAATGATTTCAATCAGATCTTAGGTGTATGAAAATCTCATTCTGTTATCGGGGAAAGCTGGACAATGCACATTGCTATAATCCATTTCTAACTTAAAATATCCACAAAGATATTACATAACTACGAGTATATTTATCAGATGACAACAAGCGGGATTTGAAAAAAAAAAAAACAACAGTCCATTTTTCAAATCAATCATCTAACAGAGTTATCTAGCAGCTCCGTTAGAACTACGGCACTTCGCCGTCAAAAGTTGACTGTGTGTGTTATTCTACCTGCAGCTTCTCGGGATCGCATCGTCGTTACGTTTGAACGTGTCGGGACCGGGACCAGATTATGGGCCTTTGTTACTTATCTCTATAAAATCTTTAGCTCTATCGCCACATTAGATTTTTACACCCTTGTATTGTGTACACATTGTTAGCAGAAGGGCACGTCAAACAAAGGAACGCCGTTGGCAAAGTGTCGGAAATTTTACGGATATAACAAAAAAATATATATATAATAAGAGCTTTACACAACTTTTATGTTCACTCGTAAGTACTCGTTAAAGTACTTTGTTGAATATGAGTAGCTGAATAAAATGTTGTCTGCAATACATTAACAACACAATGTTGAATTTCACAGTACTTTGCCTTTGCACAGTTCGTATAATATAATGCAATAATAATGACGCAAGCGGATATACGCTTGTGAACAAGTCTTAAGCATACCTCCGCCACTGTACAGAATTGTATTACGTTACATATACATAGTGTACATACTACAAACGTATATGATGGAGTAAACAACGAAAAAAAACATTAATGATAAGAAGAATGGTCGGGTTGAATATTAAAGTTTCTCCATAATATTTTTGTAAGAAAATTAACAAATAATATATTCGTACGGACCTAATAAATTCTGCGTCCCATCTTGCAGAATTGGCTGAGCCCATTCCCATGTACCAGGCACAAATCAACACTCCGAACTTCTATTAAAAATTATATATTACAATCGAACCCGAATCGAACCCAGGACGAGTTTTCAAACCACTCGATTGACGAGGCAGTAAAGACAGAGCATGAGGCATCATTAATGTACCACCGAACGCGGGAATTAGACATCTACCCCTAAATACAGCGCTTAAGCTAATTGTAGTTTTAAACTAATACAAATGGTACTCGTTTGTAACTTACTGCAGCTTCAACTGGAACCCAGATATTCGTTAGTTTGAAGGGTTATATCTACATGCGTCCCGAAGTATGTTAATTAATGGAATAATATAATCAATCAATTTTCCCGTATAAATTACTCTGTTCTGTTCGTCTTTAAGAAGACGATATCTTAATAGAAAATGAGTATCCAATTTAAATTCATTCGTTAACGTCTACTAATTGAAGCTATCTGTTTTTCGTATCGTGCATTTGTAAAAGCCGAACTGTGTCAGAAGGAATTTTCGAAGCAGAAGTGATAGTAGTTTGACATAGATGATGCGCCAAATGGTTGCTCGGTAAGTTCTCTTTGGAACCCGACCAATTTCATTTAAATTCAATCTTATGTCGTCTACATACGGTTGATATTCTTTTATTATAGAACGTGAACGAATACGCTGCACATTCCTATCGTGATGCCCGAATACGGTTAACTGGACAACCCGATTACCAAAGGTTGATGGTCATCCTTAGTCGCAAGCTGGACCTTTGACGTCATCAATTTTCTAAAATTTTCCTCTTTGAAATGTCTATCTATATTTCACATACTGTCATAAATATATTTCAATTAGTACTTGTACCTATGTAAGGATTGTGTATTTGCAGCTAAATTCTTGATCGTTATGGTAAAATGAAATCCTTTATTGTTCGCGTTGCTTTATCCTTTTCTGTAACACTTTATTGTTCAAATGCAAAATCATTGTTTGGTTTCATAGAAAATGAAATATAATTAGTTAATAATGTCACATTTTTTAAAGACACTTTCCCAATAATGTACTTAGGTAGTACTTAGGTGAAGTCTATAGGAAAAGCTGATATCATCTGAAAGGATAACTTTAATACAATTTATTTTAACTACAGCTTTTTAAATCTAATAGAAATAAAATCTGGTTAAATGTAATATAAATAAAAAGAAATTATGTATAAAACTTACAGAATCGCAACATTCACTAAATGTAATTTGAAAAAGTCAATTTTCACACTGTAATGTTTATGAACTAATACTAAGGGAGCGACTTTTCTTTTCGAAGACATTTCATCACAAATATATTCAATTTATGAAGCGTCTATTAAACAACATTTCGTCACAAATATATTCAATTTATGGAGCATCTATTATTTTAAACGACATTTCGTCTCAAATATAATTTGTCAACTTATCTATGTCTCCAGGTAACAGTAACTTTTTGATATCAGATAGCCCTTAGGCCTGTTCAAAAGATAAGGTATATTTAAATAATTTATTTTTTTATTTATTTTGTATTATGAACTAACCTATATTATAAACTTAACATTTTAGGCTGATATTATGTAAAGAGAAGACAAGAGAATAGCCCAACGTATCGTTAAAATTTCTACTGGGTACAATCCACAGTCCTGGTGTTATATATCAAATGGAAATATTGTAATAAGGCCTATCGAATAATTCGTAAAATTCTGTTCAATTTTTCTCAAAGGACCGCTCAAATAATATTCAGATAATCACAGCGAAAAATATGATTCTGCAGCAATAATTTTCAGACGCTCTAACTGTGCTTTCACACACTCGACGAAGCTCAAACCCACTCGAACACGAGCGTGTGAACAGACGCCTCCCGCCCTTCCGTATTCCCATATTGTTATTGCGAAAGGGTGTAATTCAGACGTCGTAACTGTCTAGGGGAAAATTAGAAGTTTTTTACTTTTTATCTGTCGCACTTGCTACATAGCATTTCAGAGACTTATATTATATCACGATAAAATCCATGGTTACCACTGATACCAAACTTTTCATCTCTGGCAGGAAAGGCTTACATTCTTAATTTTTGGTAACCCTTGAACAACCTTCTAATAATTTGATTTTAAACGGACGGATTTTTAAGTTACCAGAAACTATAATATTTAGTTAAGTATTATAATTTTTTGTACTGTAAGATATTAAATAAACTTTAATAATAAATCATTGAAATTCAGAGCTCCACGGAATCCAAATATTTCTATCTATAATACGCGTTATATATTTGTAATACGGACTGGTTTAAACGTTTTCTGGATAAAACAATTGCAAAAGAACGAATATGCTTAGTTACTAAAAACATCTTGGTCCATATCGTTCATTATAATTTCTCAGGACACCGACTGATTAATAATGGACTAGACTTCACTAGAAATATCACTTTAGGATTTTTTTCCAATTTTAAATTCTTCTAGTTCTTTAGAAAGTAAAATTATGAAATTAGACATAACATTAAATACATTTTATACATACACAACAAACCCATTAACACACTCCGCATCCACAGAGTAAAGTTAGAGGTTCGCATCCACCTAGATACTATTCAAAGTTTTCAGTTTTGAATAACAGAGCTCAAAACTTGTGTATAATCTTATAACTTCGTACAGAGATTGACTTTGATGTCAGCTAAATAAACATGAATATATTAGTAACCTGCTCTAAATATAACGCCTTAGTGTTTGTAAGTACATAGTAATATTAATTCTAAGTACAAAATTTCAAAGAGCTCAATAGTAATAGAACTTAAGAAAGAGCTGTACATAATATAGCAAAAAAGAATAACAAATGTATACACTATCTTTAAATGTTAAATAGCCATAGTGTATATTATAAATTAATAATTATTTGTATCCATGATGATCGAATGTTTGTTGACTTACTAAGGCCTCTATGTGTACTAGTGTATATCTGTAAATTATACTTAAAAAACAGTTCACCTCATCTTTGATATTTTTTCTACCACTAATTAAACTCTCTTAATTATGAAATAGATTGTTGTTCACCAGGAACTCTACGTTACAATTGCCATGTATTTAAGAGTTCTGAGATTATATTAAATGTGCAATATTTTACTCTGGAAAATTCAATGTTTAATATTTGCAGTATTTTAACTACACCGGATCATTTTCTACTAGCCGGATTCTGTTTAACCGTTAATATAAAGTTTTAAAAGAAAGTAAAAAATAATTATTTTTAAAGTTTAAAATTTTACAAATTACATCGTACTACAGAACGCTATCGTACAGAACTGTCAATGGTAAACCTTTAAAGTTATTTATTTTAGGCTTAATGCAAGTAATTATTGAATGAGTTGAAGCTCGGTGAGCCCTTAATGAGTCTACGTAATGAATTGCTAAGGAAAATGCGGTTAATTCATACTCTACAGTTTTGTAATTTATACGTATATCGATTACTTAAGATTTATATGATTATTTATAATGATTTTTGAATGGCTAACTATTAGTGGCGATTTTTAAGAGCGCGGCCGTGCTTGGAGTGCATGCTGAGCGTTTGATAATGGTCGTTAACATTTTCAGAATCTTCACTCCGTTTTGACAACATTCAGAATTATAATCCAATTAGGAATCCTTCAGATGAAAAAATATAAGAATTAATAATATAAATTTATATGGTAATTACAAGGAAGTAAAGCGAACTACTTAAAAGCAAATATTTGTACTTAACCAAATCCTGTACCTTTTTTAGGTTCACAGTACCTGCTAAGAGTATGTTACGGAGGGTCGTCTTAGAACCATCCTGCCCAACCATCACTTGGGTATCGTTGCAGACGTGAGAAGGACCAAGAAATATATAGCAGCGTCTTTGTATGTAACACAAATACTGGCATCATGGTCATTGCAGTGGCTTGGTCCGAACCCCTTTCATTTCTCGATTTATGATCTAATTGAGATCACGGGACAAATACTGAGCCGTTCCAGATGATCAAATAGTTCCTCATAACAAGTGGGCCTTATGGCAACAAGGTGAAGATAGACGTCGAGTATGTCGCCCTCCTACCGGATATTTTTGTTGGCACTGCACTCGAAGCCAGAGATAAGAACATCTTCTTGGCCCAAATGATACCAATGACTAAAACTTACTTCCAGAAATTAGTAGTTAGATCATAGCATAAAGCGGAAATGTCGATGGCGTGCCACGTGGTACAGAGGACCAACGACCGACGGGGGAGAAAGGTCATCGAGTAGCACCGCTGTTTCAGCATAACGAAAGCCAGTGCCTCTTTGACCAGGTATTTTATGATCTAAGGAAGACTATGATGAATTGACCCTAATTACTTATGACTTACTTATGACGACGTTAGTGATTTACTTATTGTTCATGACTTACTTGTCATTCCATATGTGCCTAAAAAGATTCCAAGCTAACTTTTGTTCATATTTCCTGTGATTATAAATGTGACATTCAAATTTTAGTAAACTCATTCGAGTGCAGGAGTTAACTGTCAAATGCTTATGAAGATTTCATAGGACCAAATGCTTAAAGCAGTCTTATAAAATCATATAGTTGACCGTGCCAACTTAACAAATTAAATCAGAATTTATTTGTTGTTATATTTATCACAAAAGAATAATGATAAGCTCCGCTGAGTTCGGCCTATCGCTAGGGACCCGCAACTCGCTTGTAACAACTTTATTATGCGCTAACCATAGTGATGTTACCCAAAATAAGTAAGTTCCGAACTTTGTACATTACATTTTCACTACATGATTGCCGTATCGTCACCCGTAGGTAATTAACAAGTTAACAGAAGTTTCACTGAAACGTTATAAAGTAAAAACTTAAATTATATCAGCAAAATAAAAACGTAAGCTATTAGAAATGTTAACATTAAATGTTACTGAAAAGCAAACGCGAAGTAAACCATTTAGGAAGCTAAAAAAGTAGCCGCCATGGAGTAAATGCGAAAATAAAATTAAACATACCAAAATTGGTATATTTGATAGGAATAAATGACTATAGGTACAAATTGTTGACACGTGAATAGAAAAGTGCTAACACATCATAAACATGTTATTTATATTCGATAACCGACACCAAATTGTAGGGTACATTTTGTTGCTCGATTTGTATCTCGTAAATATACGGCGTAGGTTCCTCAGATCACAATATTTTTCGTCAAAATGCAGGACAAGTCGCCTTAAGGGTCGTATATTTCTCGTTGAGCCGAAGCGTTAGATTAGACGGCTCTTCGCAGCTGAGAGATTTATGACGGCAATACTAACCCGATACAGTATACGAGGACTGCGAGACTCGCGAGAGATTTGCCGGTGGATCGAGACAAATTAGACCATCAGTGAAACAACCATCAAAGGAATCTAAAAAAAACCGAAAGCTTCCTGTACGGCCTCTAAATTTGTCACACACAATAAAGCAGGAATGATTCTTACTTAAAGCATCTTTAAAAGATTAATAAAATAAACTAAGCTAAAATATTCAAGATTAAACAGTTCAGAATAAAAGTAATAGTTTTTATTAGAAACTTTAATTTATGTTATATAATAATTACATTTTTTTCCATAAGAAATACTAACCGAAAATTATTTTATTTCATTGTTTTTTGCTATCCACACATTACACTACATACATATGTGCACGTATGTATGAAGTTTTCAAGGCCACAATATCGTCGCCTAAAATTCCCCATCGTTATTCGCAAGCCAATATCGCCGCGGTGTCCCTTCAGCGACGAGGACCGCTGGAGCTGACCAATTTTCCTTTTTGATGCGCGCCCTGATCAAAGGCGGTCAGCGAAGCGGCGACAGTGTACGTCGTTGGTTCACTAAATTCATTATTTTGGGCCGTCCGCCTCGCCCAGCCGGCGCTCACTCGGGTTTTTTTTTATAAAGATACATGTATATGAAATCATGTTTTAGAAAGAAAAGGAAAAAATTGGTTTAAGGTTGGGTCATTTTCTGTGCAATACAATGCTTACTATAGCTGTTCGTTTAATATCAAAGGAAAAATTTATATATCCAATAATAAGAATGATAGCTTGGTGTCTGTCAGTGAAATAGAAGTTTCGAGGTATCTTTTTTTATAATATACGCTATTATAATATACGCTAGTTATACGCAAACAATGCCTGTACAGGTTTAATGCTTAGTGAGTGGTAACATTAAAGTTTTACATAACATTTATAACGAGTTTTGGGTTAATAATAGATCCCAAAGTTTGCATTATTGTTCATAAGTTCAGGGTATTTTATACCTAAATGTTTTCCATACATTTTCAAAACTATGTATAAAGTACTTGTACTTGTAATAGAATTTTCATATAAAAAAATCAAAAATAATTTAGATCAAGATCCATATAAAACAGCATTATCAATGTCCCTAACAACTATGGATTTGTGTCAAGTATTATGTAATAAGAAGAAAATTGCCTTAAAAAGCTCATTTCTATTATACCTAAGCTAAAAATAAGTTTATTAGAATTCGTATATTAGAAAATTGGAAATATGATTATACCGCTCTGAGCTCGACCAACTTGAGATGAAATAGATTTCCTTACACATAAAAATGAGAATGGAAGAAGCGATAATAGAAATGACGTATTTTGAGCTCTTACATCTTTTCCACTCGTTGATTAATGTTTTCCTGGAATATTTATCAACAGAAATCACTTGTCTATATTCTTACGGAGAAACAATCAACACAGCATTTAATAAGTAAACATGAAAATAAAAGAAACCTTGCCTTCTACACTTTCGCATTATTCGTATTTCGGTTCAGATTGACTTCATATTCAAGTCATATTAAGGTTTACTTCATACGCAACATTTTTACTATTATCACATTTAATTACTACTTTTGATTTAACCTTTTGCTTGTAACTTTAAAGCTTTGCTTTGTCTCTTGCCTCTCGCTTTGCAGCATTTCGCTATGTTATTTTACGTTTAATGAAAATAACAATTCAAAAAGTCAACAGCCAAAAGTAAAGAGTACGGAAAAATCGGCTCCCTTTGTATTCTTTTGCTAGTCAACATTTTGTCACCGACGACGCAGTTCCGCTTCGTAAGGCAACTAGGTCAAAATAAGGGTTGATTCGTATGCTTATCGTTATTGTTGGTATATAAAACATTACCGAAAATGTGCCTTTTGATCGTTGTATATGGACTACATTAAACCCTTACCCGCAGTAGCGTATTGAATGAGACAAAGTTTTAACTAGCCGGAACCATTCTCCGCTTCTCTCCGCACGCAAGAGCTCATTGTGGTTGCAAGAAAAACATTCAATTATGAATCGACCCTTTCAAACGTTCGAAAGCGAACTTTCCCATTTGATATTCATATCGTTGTTTGATTTTAATTAGTTTCGTAACTAACACAGAGTTAAGATGAACGTGTTTTCACATCTTAAAATATATTTAAGGAATCATTGGACAGTCCTGTACTTTGTCCTACACTCATGTTATTACCTTGTTTACATATAATATAATTGGCGATAATATTGTAAATAAACCGACACAAATTAGTGTTTTCTATCAAATTCTTGAACGTATGTAAAGTCATACGAGTATAACTTGGTTAGCAAACCTAATTCATATACTAAGAAGAGCGAGGTCATATTCAGCTGTGAAGGGATGATTCTGTAAAAGATTTGACATAGTTAATATTGATTAAAAGCTTGGATGCTTCATATTGCGTAACGTAATATATATTTTTAACTTGTCCGTAAAGATGACTGACACATCCTTGAACATGGAGTTTGTTCTATTCGATTTTGGATTGATGTCTACACTGCTATAAAAATTTCACATAGTCGGTCGGGACCATTGTAGAATGTGTAGTAGAATCAATAACGCGGGCTGTCGATTCTGAAACAAAGAAAAATTACGGCATCTGTGTGAGGAAACACACATTTTCATAACTGTACAGGAAATAATAGAACGCGCAACGATCACATATATATCAAGCGGAACCTTCTCGTGAATCTCTCCTATCGCGCTGTATAAAATAACTATTTGGTCCTGCGAGGACCAACTGAATTATCACTCCCGTGCTGTATTTTATAACCATACAATCTGGTTACCCACTGTTGCCGGCTAAAAATGTTGAGGACCATTATATTCACATTTTGAGTATGCTAGTTATAGTATGTAAACAAAATTACATCATCATGCTCTTCATTGGTGAAGGTCATGCCAGTTCTGATAAGCCGCGGTGGAGGATCGGATAAGTCGTCTCCATTCCGTCCTGTCTTCCGCCTGTCTCGAGGCATCGGTGACAGGAAGTCCCGTGATCTCCTTCACCGTGTCAGTTACATATTTTCATTCCAATACCTATTATCAACTCGATAAAAAAATTGCGCCTATTTTAACAGCTTTTTATTTATTTTTAGTGCAGTGATAGCTTAGTGGTTTGAAATTCGACCTCTCACTCCGGGAGACCGGGTTCAAATCTCTGGCGCGCACCTCTTTAAAAAT
>DWEI01003588.1:0-12654 GCA_018245875.1 Mysoria ambigua | reverse complement strand
CAGCCTATTCTCGTCCACTGCTGGACATAGGCCTCTCTAATAGCACGCCACTGAGCTCGATCTTCAGCTCTTCGCATTGTTATCTTAGCATCTTAAAATTGTTATCTTAGCATCGTTATATTCATTAAAAACGCTCAAGTTATTTCGCGAATGACCATAGTAATTTGTTACGTATACAAAACTGGTTGGAGCCTGCATTTCAACGGTGATCGTTAGTGTATTGGCAGATTTTCATTGTTTTCAGTAATTGTCGTTAATCGAGTCGTGGGTCACAATGGTGGTGTATAGATGTTCTTTAAATAAATTAACCAGTAATTTATATTTCCGATTCCTCAATGGAGTAGAGCTGAGAGCAGTGCGTAATGTAAAAAGAATCACGACAACATATTTTTTATTACTTTAATTCGATAACATTACGTATGGTAATCTGATGGAAAATTATAGTTTGATACGGTTAGCAATGAAGACTGCGGGGCCGCGGTCTGCTGACACAAAAAAGTTTGTGTCATAAAATGTCGAACTGGATTCTTCTTACATCTTCTGTAGGTCAATGAGCTGGTAATTATTTCGCGCGGAGACGTCGTAGCCTTATTATTTACCTGGGCAATGCTGCTATTGTTTTGAAAACTACGCCTCACGGGAATATTTAGATGAAGTTTTTTTTGTTTTTTTTTAATTCTCTCTCAATAAGGTTCTTATATAAACTAAGTTACGTAACTTCACGCCTGTAATCCCCGAAGGAGTAGGCAGAGGAATGCGGAACATTCCCATGAGTCAACAGTTGCCTTTACGTCCGACTATGGGATAGGTAGTGAGCCTATTGCCATGCATCGGGCCAGACCCCGAACCACTAGTAGAAAAAACTAAATTAGAAAATTTTGTAGTGTTCGATCCGGGAATCGAACTCGGGACCTCTGGATCGACAGTCGCACCTGCAACCAATACGACCAACGAGGCAGTCTATAAACTAAGTAATGTATGAATTTGTAAAATAACATAAATGTACGTAAATGTAAATAGGCGACATTTGTTAAATTGTAGTGAATAAATTGTCTATTTTAATCAATGGAATGTCAAAACCCATCCAGTTTTTCCTTGTAATTATCGACTTTAACAAACTTTTTGGGCACCAAATGTAATAAAATAGAACGTTAATGCTTATGTAATGCTCGTGTGGAAAAAAATTATTCCTTGATTGACTACATTCCAATACAAGCCAAGAACAATTTCCAGTTCCATCCTTACCTGTCCATTAACTACGATTTGTAATAACCACGACGATTTCTATAAATACGTAATATGGGTTAGACGGCTTATCTTGATAATTAAGAACGTTACATTATTATAATGACAATAACGTATCGATCCTCGTTGCAAATTGTGTGCATTATGCACATACTCGTATGTGCAATACCAAGGTTTTTCCTCATCGATGAGACTTACATTGATTATAGATATAATAATTTATTTGTCTTCAACACGTCATACTGGCTACGGATCTCTACATAGCAAGTCTTGAACCACTGCAATATTTACGAGTCTGCATTTTTTAAAATGTTTTATAATGACCTAAAGGTCAATGTTTTAATATTTGTTACGTTAAAGGCCGAGTTTATGTTGTGTAGCCAGGATTATCTAATGCAGCTCTCCAGTTTAATACAAGATAGAGTTATAAAATCTCTCACGTCATATTTTGTATGTGTGAGGTAAGAACATTTTGAGACTTAATTTATGAAAGACACATTAAAATTTAAATCAAAAAAATTAGAAGGCAATTATTAATTAAGATTACACTACGTAGATAGGTCTAGACCAGACTATATACATGTTGGAATGGTTATAAAAATATTGCAGTTTTAAAAGTCGCATTTACCATAATAATTTTTTTCGAAACTCAACATAGTGTGACGATTTTTTGTACTATGATATAACGAATCCGTTCGAAAAAAAATATGATTATAAAACATAAGAGATATATCACATATAATGAATACAAAAATGATGTTCAATTTAAACGCTAAGTACTAGATTAAAACGATTTCGCAAGGTTAACCTAAGTGGAATGTCAATCAAATTTAGCAAGATATCAGACCATATTGACTTTTGACATTTGGCCCCGATGTCGCTTTCAACTATCTCAGTGTAAATATGTATGCCTAATTATTAACATATTATTCATGAATTTTATTTTGTGTTTATTCCACGATGTCCTTGTTGTAATAGAATTATTATTTTATAGAATTGCGTTCTACTAGTCACAATAAAATCCATATATAGATTGACTTCCGATAACTCAGAGTGATCTCATGATTAGAAATATATATTAAACCTATTCTGGGTCAAATTCTTAATGGAGTTACTCATATTCTTGTGTGTGAGAATATTCGCGTAGACATAGCAAAAGTAACAAGTATGTAGCGCTATTTTAGAGTGATGAGTGAAGGTTTATATCAATTAAAGCATGCGAAATAATATCACTTTAAATATCACTTGTTTAATCGATAAATACATTTTTATTTTTAAAATCATTTTAATAGCTTCAATTTTATAATAAAAATTTCTTCACATATTTAGTCACTTTATTTATTTAGTCACTAGATTTTCGAGAACTGCTTAAACCGTTCCAGATGTAGAGATAGCGGAGATGTAGAGGAGAGGATAGTTGAAACTGTGATATGATTATGAAGGGGGGGATACGGTAACTAAACTCTGTTGGCAAACAGAGAGTTATAATTAGCTTGTCTTCGTCTAGATTTGGAATACTCGTGCAAGATTTCTGGTACCGCCTCCTCTCTTGCTCAGCGTCCAGTCTAGCTGCACCTAGGCATTCCGCGTTATGTTGCCCGATGCTGCGCTATATACGCAGTGAAATATTGACAATTGGAATGTTAGTTTTATTTCCTCGTACGAACGTTTCACATCTAATCTGTCTACATTGACGTGTAAAGGTATGATATAACGTCAGACCATTACATCGCATCAGCTTAATTGAACTGTTATATAGTTGGATCACGGTATTCCCGTTAATCATATCGAATTCGCTGCACAATATTTAAATTGTTGGAATTTTTAAACGGAAAATAAAATCTATATGTTGCTCCAGAAGTTTTATGATTTGCTTTATCACTTATCTCGTATAGAAACACTAAATAATATTTCAAGATTCTACAAAAATAGACTACCGCTTCGTATTATTGGTAATAGATCTAACGTTATTGCCGTAGCGGAACTCTCCCAGTAACACTGGGCGTACGCTCTCTAATAATGATCAATGATCACTGACTTGAGAAAAATGCCAAATATTCCATACATCACCTATGCTTTCAATATTGACAGGCGGCGGGTTTGAGTACCACAGAACTATGTCGCTGTCAGAGGCGGCGCAAGATAAATGTTATGGACGAGTTGTTAATCATCGTGAGCCTTTCGAATAAATTTGGTTTAAGTCTGCTTGAAAACAAAAACAGATTAATATAACCATCATATAAAGCAGTAATCGTACATGTTGTTTTGAATTTAGTTTTAGTTTTGCTAACTCCAATTTGCTAACCTTCTACTAGCAGTCACTTACAACAGAAATACGGTCGTGATTTGCTACCAGAAGTCATCTAAGTTCTTATCTCATCGTAGTATCATTATTGAAATCGCTTTGGACCCGCAAACAGGTAATTAGAACGAGAGAGATGGTATACAGTAACCATATCCAGGTATTTATTATTTTTTTTACTCACTTTTATTTAGAATACAAAACTTAATGAATACTTATAGTAATAACTTAAATGTAGAGATTTAAAAAAAATGCAACATCGCACGTATAATCCTCGAATAGATAGGCGTAGTAGTGTTGGACACTGACTCGTAAACGAGTCAGTGTCCAACACTACTACAAAATAAGAATCCATTCAAAATCTCGATCAGCAGCTGCGGTTGCGACCACTCTGTCTACAAGTCGATATAGCTGTAGAAATACTACAAAACTGTTAAGTAACTTCCACTTTATCTTTAGTTACCAATTACCATCTCTTTGTAGTTAAACCTCTTTAGACATAGATAATGCTGTTGGTATGGTGAGCAGCCGTACATAGCGTACATAACAATCTTAGATCGTGGTCGAATGTTAGTGTTGCGATATTAATTATTCGATCTGGTGGGCGATAGGCGTATTGGGAGGCGACAGCGCAGATTAACTGCTTCATTAAGACCTCAAGACTTGGATTTAAGACTTGGGAGTTTACTCAATCAATCTGTTGAGCAATCATGGTTAGGAGGTAAATTTGTTTGGTGCATACGTTATTAAATATTTGTTAATATTATTATTTAATTAAAGTTTGTTATATGAATATTGTTTGTTGAAAAATTCTTGTCTTGACGCGGTATCAATAGCTCGAATAGAAAACTATACCAGTTTGAGGATCCCGTAATACATTAATCCCAGTCATTAATTTCCGTAATACATCTTTTACTGTGCTTAAAATTTCTCTATAATTTGTAATAACTCATGTTATTGATACTAATTTCAACACCTGCATTACACTGGTTATATGAACATTCCGTAGTATTATGGAATGTCTTGCTTTATAGAAACTATAGTTCTTCATAAAACGTCTCATTCTATAGTTACGCTACCACATAATGTCTTGTTTCCGACAATGCTCGTGTCATTTAGAACATTTGGACCTTAGGACTTCGCTTGTAAGGTACAATAACGAAAAATATCGTAACTCTATAAAAATAATAGTATATATCTGATTGATGTCTCTGCTTCTCATTCATTTCTTTTAAATCCTAAAAACATAGGACATTTTATGATGTTTAATTATATCGTAATTAATAACAATTTTATCACAGCCATAATACATGGTTATTTTATTCCGACTTGACGTTTTTAATATTTCCTTGGTCTATTGGGATTTCTTAAAGTGCATATTAGCGCAAAAATAATGGCATTTCAAGAAATAATAATAATGACATTTCAAGTATAAAATATTATTTATGCTTATTCAATTATTTTCAGATATATAACTATCCCTAGTTAAGGCCCTTGTTCTACAGCTAGCGAATAGCAATGTAAATCATAGCACTCCAGATATCACATTTCATGAAAGTTCTCGTTGCGGCAATACTTCTGAGCTTCTATGGAAATGCCACATATTCATACTATAACATATTAGTATTGATAATTTTCAATTAAAATGCAACAACTAATATATTGTAACAAATTAAATATGGCTTTTAAAATCCCATTAGCTCCATAAAATTAAAGTTACATTGCATCATTTAAAACATTCATTTTATCATATTATAAGAAGGGTACAGTTTTTTATCCAGCGATTACTTTTTCTTTTACTTTATTACAGAGAGCACCCACAGACTCACCATCAGCCTATTTCAGGCCATTAATGCACATAATCCCCCGCCGTTCTCCAAATCGCCATCGCGTCTTGTCACGTGCTTTCGGCTTCCAATCGAAATTCAGCTATGACATTTAATAGGAGTATGAATATCTTGCATAAGGAATAAAATTTAACGCATTTGTGTTTTTCAAACAGCAAGGGGTGGTAAAACAGACCACGTGAAATATGTTGTGTGTAAAATTTCTAAGAGTAGTATTGATTCATTAGAGACTGAAAGACTTATTATTTATTTACCACGTTTTTACGAAATCCGTCAATTCAGCTCACAGTGAAAGAAATACCGCTGCATAATTAGATTTGTTCAGAAGCAGATCTAGCAAATACCACTAAGGCAAAATATAACATATTGGTAGAAAAATAAAATAAGTGTTGAATTTTAATATCGCTAGACGTTATATCGCCGGTGATCAAACATATGGTTTTCCCCGAGAACCATCATTCAGGTATTTCTCTTAATACTCCGACTGTATTAAATCGTTAACCCGTCAACCTGTGAACTGTGGCTCGAGGTGTTTCTCCGATGTTATCGTGTTCAAACGCAGCTAACTCGAGTTACCTTTGTTGGCAACGATTGAGTAATTACATGGTAAATTGTGATATGTTTGAAAGTCTGTCATAAAATATTTGAAGGCTAATACCTATAAAAAAGCTAATTCGATAAGATTCAACTGCCTCCATCCTACGTGTCGATTAGGCTCTTGGTGCATATTTCCAGCGTGAGGGTTCATACTACGCGGTGCCAATATTCTTGTGATGAACGCGAAAATCAATGTTTTAATTGTGAGTTTAAAAATCTTTCTGTAATGTAATTATGTAGGTACTCGTATATAAATACACATGTCCGTTGTTTATCTGCTGTCTAGTTACCACAGCCAGACACCGCGTAAGTTAAGACATCTTATGTCATAAATGCATGTTATTTATTATTCAGCTGTAAATATTAAGTAAACCTATAATAATGCAATAAACTATAAGAATATGATGTATCGATTTGTTTGTTAACAAAGGACTGTACCAATGTAACGTACAATAACGAAAAAACTAAATTTTCCTTGCTTCTCGGAATCCAGTGCATTTTAATTCAAAGCACGCATTTAGCGTCTAAATGTAGAGACGTTGAATGAATACTTTAATTTAATTTTATTATTATAGTCTTACCTTTTTTTAATATACAAATATTTTTTTGCTTAACAACACTTATTTAATTTGGCACTTTGTCTTCTATAATTTCATTAACTGTTTACCCGGTAAGTTAAAAAAAGTTTTTAACCATACACTTTATACTTTTTCCGAATAATGTAATTTAAACTGCCTTATTGTCCAGGTGGTTGCGTAGGGTAACTTTTGTTTACCGGTAGGTAGATAGATACTGGTATGATTTCCGGGTAATTTAAATTTTCCAGTTAAAGTTTTTAGTCGTGCCCTTGCGTTCGGAGCTGTGTCCGGTATTTGGGAACAGATTATTTTAGGGTTGGACGATGATGTAACAAGGGAGACCTATATATTTAAGTGGTTAAAATAACGCATGGAATCTATAAAAATGTAGACAGAGGAATGTAGTGTAGTCCCAAATTACACTAGTCACGTTTACATCTCAATATGGAATGAGTCGTGAGGCTATTGGCATGCACCAGGCACATATCCATATTTCGAACAACTACTAGAAAATCTAATTCAACAACTTTTATTGTGTTGGAGCCGGGAATAGAACACAGGGCAAACTTCGGGGTCAGTAAAAAAAAATAATTACAAAAATCGAAGAAGGGAGTTATGCCCACGCTGGACATGACGGTTGGGGATTGCAGAACACAACTCCTTGCACGGCTCCCCACCCTACTGCCCATACTGACATTTATGGTATTTAAAATACTTTAAGAATTGTTTTACGTATACATATTGTGTAACCCTGCAACTTTTACACCTGTAAGATCAAAAAAAGCAGCGCTAAGAACTTTGTAAAAAACCAAAATAGCATGTAACAACATCAGATGATTAGTGTCTGTAGCGGTTAGATAAATGTCGATCGAATGCGGCTGATTGACGTGGTGTGTAACGAGTCTATTTTGTGATTGGGTCGAATGCGGTCACCTTAACGCTTTTGATGTAGATTAGAGAGGTGCAAGAGGTACGAAACATTTTAATCTTTAAATTGGTATTAGGATATATAATTTGGTCGTAAACTAAAATGTTTCGCGCGGGAATTGGGAAATGACTAAAGTCATAGGTATAAAATCATACAATGTTTCTTTTACTAAAACATGTAGTGATGTCTATGTATATGAATGTGTATCTGCCTACATACCTCCACAGGGATTACAGGCGCGATGTTACTTTTTTTGCTAATAAAATAACGTAATCTAATAGAAATGAAGACAAATATTTACATGATTACATTATATGTATTAGATAGCGATATATCAGTCTATTAACAGTGCAGACACCACCGCCTAACCAATTTCTGCTAGAATGTTTATGACCGAATTCTGCTAGGATGCTTGTTGAATAATTCCATAATGATAATACACAAAACAAGTAAATAAAACAAGCACTGGGACCGGATGAGGTACTATTAAATGTATCTAACTCAGATTTTGTAGCAGAAAAAAACTAGTAATGGTTCTGAGTATGGATTGTCTGACACATATTTATGGTGGGACGTAAACATAACTGTTGAAACGAGGTACTGTACCACACTACTATGTCTACCTTTTTGTTGATTACAGGCGTGTTGTTATGTTACGCTAAACGGATAAAACAAGGCAGTGATTATCAACCACTATTACTGACCCCACAACCAGAACCAACTAGCCGCGCGCGTTGCGCGTCACCGGCGGAGGTCAATTAGTGACTGAGCAGGACGAGGCTTTATTCAAACGAGTATCGCATCTGCATAATGCGACTGCTCTCTAAAGGTGGTTGCATATTAACAACAGCGTCGCCGACAAAGCGCTTGACATTCGACCTCCGATTCTCGATTCTCTAATCGGCCTCCTCTCATTACCGGCTAGATGTACCACTGCGTACGACATGCTAAAAACTATTTACTCACATCGAAGCTTACTTTTAAATATTATACGAACATAGTAAATGTATGTCATATAATCCATAGTATATTAGAGCCTTGACATATAAAAATAAATACCTTGAATTACTTCCACACACGACCAACTGAATATAAATAATAAGCTGTAGGTGAATATTACTTTATATAGAATTTTCAAAAGTCAGACATTATAAATGTTTGTACCCGTTATATAAATGTTTATCCAGGGCGAGAATCGAACCTGTGACCCTTGACTTAATAGTCGGTTTACTATACGGTGAAACAACAGCGAGTCTGTATTAATCGCTAAGCCCACTTGGTCGTACCCCAGCTTCCAAGGCAGATAAAAGGCGTTTTTCTCACGTTGGTATTGGCACACGCAATTACTTTATACTTATGTGGCTTTGAAGTGCAGCTATTTAAATTTCGATTCGAGATTGCATCCGTTTCGTATCAGTAACTTTAGTTATATGTATATACGTATATTTATTAATACGTGAATAAATGTTCGTGCCGCTTTATTTGAATGTTTGCGCACCGAACTGGTGCAACTTTCACGGTTCACATAGAAAAGGAGACATAGAAAAGGAAATAGTTCTCTTAGAAAAGGAGATAGTTCACATACAAAAGGAGATAGTTCACATACAAAAGGAGAGAGGAAAAATAAAAATTTCGTATACATACATAGTTCTAAGCAATTAACTTACATAATAAAACATTGGTGGCTTATGTGTATACTTTCAATATGAACTATTAAACCGCTGAAATGTGGTGAATAAAACATAATTAATAATGTTTGCATACAAACAATTTACGTTGCTAATACAAAAAAGGTAGTCAAAGGGGATTGACAACCCGCATTATTCAAATTTCACACCGGAACACAGAAATAAGTTTTTTTTTTTCATAAATAAACACGAATCGTCACGCTCCCTACTGTTCCAAACCAGTCATTATGACTGCCACGGAGGGGTCTGTATACAAAAAACTTGCGGTTGAAGTCAAAACATTTTGTTTCTAAGAAGGTTATATAGTCTCTATTGTCTCGTGGCGAATTACTTTTTTTGGAGTTATACAGCATGGTGTTTTTCGATAAAACACGTCAGGGCTTTTCAAACGGATATGACGATTATTGTCGTTTAAGCAACTGAATGAAAATCCGTGAACTATATAAACGCACGAACTTAAATATTAATTAAAATAATTTCAAAGAACTTATTTCCTGAATTGTTTGCTAGACTTATATGTCGGCTATAACGCGTATTTTGACCTTTTATGAATCAAGAAACTATAAGTTTTATATTGAACCATTATGAGAACATGTAGTGTGAAAAATTTATGAACTATGGAATTACCATTAAGTGACAATAAAGTTAATTAATTATGTATGTTTCATAATATATATTATTGAAGAGAATTTAATCATAAACAATAAAACAACATACTGTATCTATATTGTTCAGGACTGTTATTCTAATTTTGACAACTGTCCCTGCGCACACCCCGTTTCAATGCAAAAAACATAATGAGTCATAAATATCCCATGATTTGTTTAAGAATGAGTAGCTCCAAATATTCATTGAGATGTCCCATGAGAATTAAAGTATTCGTTAAAGTTACGGCTTGAAAATGAAAAGCCTTCCCTATTTCAATACCATTAGAAGTTATATAAACTTAGCGATAAGCTAATATAATTCTTATCGGAATAGAAATAGAGAATAATAGGAATGCGGAATGTCTTATAAATGGATTATGTTTGTGAATGATCGGATCACATTTTTGTATATGTTAAAGATAGTCCAAGATAAGAGAAAATTGGCAAGGGATGATATTTTTAGTTTAGTTTTGGCAGCCATTTCTAATTGATTTTTGTTCATTTTTAGTAGTTGTTGTATGTGGAATAGAATAGAACAATGGAAACAAACGTCTTCGTTTATTAATATGAACAGGACTGGCCAATATATACGAGTATAATACACGTTAAGATTCGAATCAGTCCGATCAGGGGTCAGATCAGACTATTAAATTCGTTCGTACAAGAATTTCTATTATTTTTAAACTGGAAACATTTACATGACTCAATTAATGTTTTTTTTTTCAAAACAAGACGTTCGTAGAAATATTTTAGAAAGGTAACTCTTACAATTTATAAAATGAAAACGATTTTCACTGTATATTACCCTCTGTTACCATATTTTATTCATCCCGCTATGATTTAAACGCCCGAACGTCACTGATACTTTGGTTATAGAACCTTCTCGATGACACGGTTAATCGTACCCCTTAATAATATTGAGACATTTCTCATTCATATCACAAGCCAGAATTTATAACGTGGTATTCGCACATGGCGGTGCTATGCGGGAAAGGGAAGGTCAATAATAAATAATTCGAAATAAAAACATAATTTTTATAACAGTTTATACACAGTTATATGGAATAATAATAAAAGTTACTATAAGAATTTGCGTCTATGATTTGAAAGCCAGTTAACCTCCTCAAACCGCAGCATCCAGCTCGGCGTCATTACCGTGGAAAGGGTGAGCGACGCGACACGACAAATGTTTAAAATGGATTATATTTGTACACTTCCGCAGTTAACGCGGCGGCATTAAGATTGCTTTTCTACTGGGATAAAGACATTTTGGTCGTTTGATGAATTGAGTTATTAAAAAAACAACATTGGGTTCATTTTTGGTTATGTGCCGGAAGTATTGATTAAAGTGACATGTATATACGTATGTATAATATGTACATATATACATGTATAATATGTCATTTCACTTGAACAGCAGGAACTGGCAGCAATTCTCGTTTTTGTAACGTTTACTAAAATAAATATATACATTTATACAATTTACATACGAATTACTACACTTTACATAACACCTAATTATTTAAAAAAATGGATTAAGTAGCAAGACTTTCAACCGCAAAGAGCACATCTAACCTTTATACAATGAAATTCTGACCTCAGAACTTCGTGTTGGAAAGATATTTTAAATTATAATCAGCCTATATTATGGTGACACAGAAATGTCGCGTAACTTTTTAAGTAGCCTGTAAAGTCATTGATAGATATTTTTTGAGTAAAATTTATTCATGCAGGGCGATGGTTGTATGTGTTTATGTATTCATAGAAGAAGTAGACTGAGTTAGACTTTAACTATGCTTTGTATACTTAGAGACGTTGTAAAAGAATAATGAAATATTACAAGTACCAAGATGTCTTAATCTAGGACGTAAAATAATTCATTTGCGTGTAATATCGTCGTTACCCGCAGACTAGTTACACAAATAAAGTTTGCGGCGACATTAACAGTAACTGAGTTCTTGTAATCATATTATCTTTTATAAGATTGAAAATACGAGTACAATGTGAGTCAGGATGGATGCAGACATATCTTTACTAATTACGACAAATATAAGCTGCTGAGTAAGTCAGAAGTTTGAGAAGCTATCTTGCATGTCCAGAAGAGAGTAATGAGCGCGTAAGGAGGACATCAAGTCTGTCAGAATTGAGATATTTGACACTTGGTGCTGTGTCCCTGATGTGCAAGCGTCTTCTATCTATCTATCTATATCTTCACGCCGGGTCCCTTATCCTTTACTTGCAAGCGTCTTGTTGTAATAATAATAATATTTAAAATTGTAATATAATTATTTAAAATTGAATAGATTATAATACTGTTTTATATAATATGTGTATATATTACTACACATATCATCCTGTATACTGCGAGTGGGTCAAATTTTACAAGTGAAACAGATGAAGGGGTTTAAAATTGCGACTAATGAAGGGGACCTTGTTTCAAATTACGGGTTGACCATTATGGGATGTTTTCTCACTTAAATTTTCTAGTAGAATTTTTTATGGACATAGGCTCACACCTTATTTTACATATAGAGGGACGTAAACGTAACTACTGAATCGTAGGAGTGTACTGAATTCCTCTGCTTACCTCTTAGGGAATTTCAGGCGTGATATTGCGTTTTCGCATAATTCTGAAAAATTAGGTTCGCTTTGGGTATTTCATAAAAAAAAAATTATACCCTGTGAAACCTTTTGTACCTGGTTGATAACTTTCGATACTGATTAACACAATATATTAGGTAGGGTAAAAGCCGGATAGTTGCCTCGGACGGATACATGCCCCGGTTTTTAATACACTATGTTAAGAGTATAAAATGTTTTGG
>DWEI01003587.1:0-12655 GCA_018245875.1 Mysoria ambigua | reverse complement strand
ACTAACGCCTGTACCGCTTTTAAGCGACAATGCGCGCAGCGGGTACTTGTACCCGGCCCGCTCATAATGTGTTAATATTCGAGTAAGACGCAAAAACAGTTCTCCAAAGCTGCAGATATTCATAGCTGACTTTGACCGCGCACCATCATGTGACCGGTGTGCCTTTGTACCGCACTGAACGTTAAAAAATAATCTGTAAACGCTTTTGGAGTATTTGTGACAGTTCCGCAACGCCGCTCACTTGTAGATGTGGCGGAGTCCGAGCGCGGCGGCCGGCCGGGCGACGTGTCGGCGACGGCAGTTCTGTCCGGCGGCGTGTGTGAACACGCTGTCCAATTTATTACCGAGATAACTGTGCGACGGCGCGCGAGGCGGGCGACGCGGCCACCGCTCGTCTACCTGCCTGCCTGCTACCGTTCGCACCAATGAAATCACTATTTATTATTCATTCCCTATCAGTACAGTGCTCGTTTTTTTGGATATACACCCCGGCGAACAGGTAGACGGGTCATCTGACGATAAGTGGTAACAATCGAAGAGTGGCCACTGCTTTGCCGGTTTTGAATAGGAGCTGTCCTTGAGCTTTTCTCGTGGAATCCCATGTAATAGTGCTTTAGACGGAACCTTAAACGGAAACTCATTATGCGTTCGATATATGCGTGGTATAAACGAGACGCGTCATGAATCCAACTGACGTAGGGGAAATATCTACCTAAGGCGAGTGAGGAATGGCACTTGCCACTCACTTGAGTCAAGCGATAGAGGAACGGTGATATAAATGCTAGTTGAAATAGTTCTTTGGCGCATTCACCATCGTAGAGCCCGTAGAATACGCAGAGGGTACCCAAATCTCTTCACAGACTCGAGGCTAGAGTTTTTCGATAATCCTTGATACGTTGACGAATCAGATTGCGTCTTTTTGGACGGAGTAAAATAAAAATAGTTCGTATTGTAGCGCTCTGGCCCAGAGGTGTGAACACTAGGGCTGTACTGAAGCTATGTAATGCTGGAGTCTAGCTCAGCCCACCACTTTACATACGCCTTCGCTGAGATATTAATATTCATTATCTTTACATATCTGTAGTTATTAATACATTAAAGTAATTTTACTGAAGTACACAGAAATATTAAAGAAAACAATTTTATACGAACAATGAAACAACGACTGCGGATTATTTCATATCTCCTTAATAGACTCGCCGGAACATAATGTCCATTCGCAGTGCATCCTCGTGTCCAACAATAGCACGACAACACATGTCGTATGCAGATTAATGCACCAGATAGGTGAAGCGCGCTGCACTGCACGGCGGGCGAGTCCACGTCGCCGGTAGGAATCAAAACTACAATGAAAATAAATTCTTGGAATTATAATTTTAAAATGACCGCTAATTTTATTTTGCTTATTTTCTCTTCAATTCAATCGTAACTAACATTAGTTTAAAAGCAGTAACGATAATACTGACATTATTTGACCTTTTACGTAGCTGTTTATTGGAGTTTATATATCTTGAATGTGATTTTAGCAGAAATTGTACGTATACCTCTGATATAGACAAAAGACTGAGAGAGGTGAAAGGAGGAGAGGTAAAGCGTGAAAGGAGGGTTTAGTAAACTATTGAATTTAAACTTAACGAGCGAACACAAGAAAGAGCGTGAAAGTGAAATAAACGAAGCCGAGATGAGGTCAGTACGACGTATATGTGTTAGGCACTCGCCGATCACGTTCTAGTCATTCGTCAATGCTGAGCAGTGGGCAGTATGACAGTTGAGAGAAAGACAATCCTGACGCAGGTGCTGAGGGAGATGACTCACCTATCTTGAACAAATGGGTCGGATACGGGCTGATGGGAGAGTCCCCGAAAACAGCATGCGTGTATTAAGATCATGATGAACATAGAACTACCTTGAGTCTGTAAGCGTACAGATAAAGCACTCGGTTGTCTGTGCCCACGTGTTAAGGGACCTGGCGGAATGACATAATGATTATTATGTATTTTACGGAATACGGTGTTCCCTATTGTGCAATCAGTTCAGTTTGCCACGGATCGAACAGTTTTCGCTCACGACGGACGCAGAATCGCCCCGCGCCCGCCGCTGTCCGCAAACCGCACCGAGACATCTAAATGAGCCGTCAACGTAATTTACTCGCAGACCTCATGTCTACGTGCTATTTGCTTTAATACGCCTTTGTCCGCGCCAAATAAGTAAATAGTCGCCCATATATACTATTGGAGGTGCACTGTTTAATAATCGAAAATCAACCCACAGAGTCCGTCGTGTCTTGCCGAACTGTTCCCAAATGCGATTCGTGCAACATACGATTGTTCAAGGCAAGAGTGAGTTACCACTTACCACGTAAAAGTGGTACCTCCGAGGCTGCATCTCGCTTTCCGTCAAGTGAAATTTTAAGCAAATGTAAGCTTTTTTATTTATTTATTTAAACTTTTGCAGCACCCTAAGCTAAGGGATACAAGGGCGTACTTAATGCCTAATGGCATTCTCTCCCAGTCAACCCTAGGTAATGGATAGAGTTGTTGTTAAGAAAGGAAAACATCAGTAAGCAGGCTTAGGCAAATAACCTTCAATACCTAATATATGTGTTATATATGTATGCTTTAACAGAAATAAATGAATATTAGTGTGCTCCAATCCTCTGTCTATCACTTTAGGGACTACAGGCGTGTTTTTTTACGTTTTTTTTACTTGAACATAATTTCAAACTTTTAAGTAATCTAAGGTTGAAATTTTTTGGACTTAGTTTCAACGGAATGTCTAGAGAATAACATCACGGCTAGTTTTTCTAATTGGGTTAAAACGAGGATCCTGAGGTTCAGGATAATGCTATAAAATCCTCTTAATGTACTTATCACGCCGCTTGACTACATGTTGGTAGACAGATCCTAGCACTAGTTCATCAGTCACTACACCTCAGAATGTATCATAAAGGAAAAAATCACCAAAATTGTATACAGCCGAGTGAAATGTACGATTGACGTGTAGTTTTGTAATCTGCAGACACCATTTATTTCATACCATTTTAATACAAGGTACACCTCTTATCCGTTTACTGCCCCTATAAAAAATAATTATTCCAATAAACATGTCCTAAAAAAAATTCGCCCGCACATTATTATCGGTATATGTAAAAAAAAAACTTTAAGAAGTCGACCGTTTATTTTTTCATGAGAACAGTGTTTGAAGCGAGCTGGCGGCGGTAATGTGTGGTCGTTATTGTCAATGGCGTGTATGCTGTTATCGGGGCTGTTAGTTCGTTAGTACAGACAAGGAAAAGGACTGCAGTGAAGGGACTGTTAATACGAATAGGATCATTACCATTAGTCCCTTAGTATTTATTAGTTAGGGTCCTATTCGAAGCTGGTCACAGGCAGATCGCTGGTCCTCTTGTCTTATCGCAATTTTTTTGACGGTATCAATATATATATGTATGTCAGAGGAGGTGCTCGCCCGGTCGAAGCTATTACACAATATATTCTGTAATAGTTTTCCCGCACTTTAAATTATTGTGCAATATTTATTTATTATTTATTGCTGTTAACAATCGACGGACTTAACGCCGAACGGCATTGTCTACGAGTGCCGATAAAAATATGAGAGAGGCGTGATCTTCGAAACTTTAATGCGAAATACTTATTACATTGGTCGCATGTCACCAATACGGTGATATTAGCGCACATCCTGTACGAGCTTGGTCCAGAGGCGAGACACAGTGGTGATTTCAATCGGACCTCAACGTCACACGACCTGTTGCAACGTGCAACTGCGTCTGTCTTATCCTGTGTTTATTTTAAATTGTGTACACGAAATTTCACAATGAAATCACTGCTCTAAAAATAATAAGTCACATGAAAATTAAAGGTACTTTAAGTAGTTACAAACTTGCATGTTATATGCAGATTCCATACCAGTGTGAGAATGAAATCGAACAAACAAAAACTAAGTATATTTGGCACTCAACGGTCTCTGCCTATCCCATACAGGACCCAGCATGAGGACGTCATAGTAATCGGCCATAGGCAATGTTCATTTCGTTTTTTAGCTTGTCGTCTATAATATACAACGCCGAGTACAGCTCTACAATTGTCTAGGTGATAACTCTGTACAAAGCGAGTTGCCATCGGCCAACAGAGGCAGAGAGTCAGACAGTCATCAGAGACGAATATGTGCGTATGAGATTTAGAAACGAATCAGCTGTAAAATTAACAGTTTTGCACTCTCGGCACCCTCTACCTGCCGTGTAAGGCACCCGACATGATGTTGTATAATTATAACAAAAAAATGGTATCACCGAAGTCTTAAAATTAAAAACCCCTGGTGATTCGCTCGTCGCCGGGCATAAACATTGAGATTAACATTATTAAAGTAATTGAAAAGTGTCACATTCGATCACACTTCTGTAATGCTCATGTTAACAGCGTCGTGCACACGACGGGCACGGAGCTCCGACACGTCCGGCCGAGGGACGGGTCGCCGGCCAAAACCGCGTGTATTTTATAACTCACCCGAATACGTATAAAAACACCAATTTCTCGAATCGGCCTTTACGACTCGATAACGTCCAGCCGTCTTATAAATAATGAACGTGTGGTAATTACTTTAAAATAACGATTGTAAAACCGAAATGGCCCTCGTCCCAATGATAATATTTTAATGATGTAACTAATTGTTGTCTTTTATAATAATGTGGCTGATCGCAAAAGAGGCACATTCGCTGTAAAATATTTACTGAAATTCGGCAACATGAAGTTTTTTATAATCGAGCAAAAAGAAACAATTTTGACAGAATTGAGCATAGATCAAGTTACCTCCTTAGATTAAGCAAGAAAATATTATAAAAGTTACATTTTTCTAATAATTTCTCATAGTAACAAGATTAAACTGTCCTCTTCAGTGGTCGTTTCCAGCCGGGGAGCGCGTGAGAGCGCCTGTGAAATGATAATTCTCAATCTGTACGCGCTGGTATAAAAAGTTGGGGCCAACGTGTAACCGAAAAACGCGTCTGGCACCATGTGGCATTGAGCCCGCCATACATGGAGTTGTTTGGATTGATCCACGCCATTGACCCCATAGATCAGCATGTGGCTAGCCGGCGGGCAGACGCGTACGGCACAGGAAATCTGGACTTCCGTCCGCCTCCGGCCAGCGCGGCGGCCGGCCCGCCGACGGGCCGCTACTTGAAATAACACATTGTCTATACGTCTCGCTCGCCTTAAATGTGATTGATGTGCAGACGCGGCCGTCTTTTATGGTCTAGTGGCTCCGTGTGTTTTTTTCCTCGAGACATGATATTGTGTGCATTTATTGACGTGCGTTAAGAATAGCTCGTCTGTCCCAGCGCAGGGCAAAGCCCCCGCGTTTTGCAATAGATGACGTCTGATTAGTGCGCGCGGTGCGTGCGCCGCCTCTGTCGTCTCGCGACCGAGCGGATCCATCGCTCCGAGAAACGAAACAGTTTGTACGAGCACATGCGGTAGTTAGTTACTAAGATTTCACCAGAGATTTGTCTTTCAATGTATACCAGTTATATGTAAAGTTAAACACCAGAATTTATATAAAAGTAAGTTTAATATGAAAGGTTGAATAAAATTACAAACATTTCGCATCTACGGAATAAAAAGAATCCTTTTTATAACCCAATTTCATAGTAACTTATCATTACTATGTGTTAAAATCTTAAAGTGATTATTATTAAATCCGATCATATTGCTTAAATTACACATTTTGTCTTTAAAATAAACATATTAACATAGACTTTGTCGGGGTATTACGCAGACAGATTAACGCGACTGTTAATGAATGCATGTGTCAAGGGAGAGAGCACGGCAAACCTATTTTATCAAAATTGCCCCGATATAGGCTAAAGGGGATGTCAAAAGTCTTCAAAGTTTTCGTGCGTGTATAACGAAGCGAAATTGACAGCGCGTAATCTCTGTAAGGATCAAGATATTTCGCACTCGACTCGCTTTGCCTACCCCAAGCGTTCTGGCGCGATGAAAAAGTAATAATAACGTCCGCGGAGCTCGTGCAAAAACTGTTGTTTTACTGAACGCAGCGCAGCCACTAGTCTGTCCGTCGACACGCCGCCTGCAACATTGTAGCGCCCGACGCGGCTCCGTCTCGGATGGCCGGCCGCTCGGGCGGGCCCTGTCGCGACGTCTTAATGCGTTATTCGTGGGCTGCAATCTCGTACACTGCACGTGAAAATTGTAACTGAACGGTTGAATTATAATGTCGAATTACACACACGACAGGTACGATTTATACCAGTTGTTAACATTGTTCAAGAAACTGCCTTCTTGATCTCGAGATGTTTTTTATAAAAAAAAAGCGAACGTCTGGTCGCGAGCTCGCCTGGTCGGGTGCACAGATGCACCTAAGATGGAGTACAAATGCTTGGAAAAATTTTAACCAACCTTGTTGGGGAGTCGTTCCCTATGTGTCTGGAAGCGGACGCTAAAGTGAAATTGAATCGTTTCTTTGTGACGATAGCCACATCTACCAAACAGAAGCGCAATCCTGTGCTGGACACAGCCCTCCGCCAAAGCGCGCCATCGCTTGCTTAGTACTTCGGTGATGCTGTCAACAAGTTGGAGAGCAATAGCACAATTGGTTTGGTGCATTGACACCGTTCTAACGCAGCTAACGCGAGTGATTGGACGCTCACGACAAACCGTTTGGCGCCGCTCGCCGGCCGTCGCCTGTTCTCATTATCGGGGGGTGTTACACTGCTTGCTCCGAAACATTGGTGTCTGTTACAATGTCATTGTTTCTCTGCTGTTCTCCTTACATCATCGCGCACACCCATCACCGAATGGACTAGGAGCAACGAGTGCTTATTACCACTTGGTGCAGGTTACATTTAACTCCATCACCGTAGTTTAGTATTACCAGTAGCGCGATATCGTTGCTGTCCTGGCGTTCATCACTTCCTTGCCGTCTCCTCCGTCGGCCGTTACATATCTGATCCATTCGGTCGAGATGAGTCGAGTGAGTCTGTCCGCATTCACTGGCAATGGTTCCAATGTGGTCAAGAGATTTTGATCTTTTATATATCGTATGAAAACATACATTTAGATAGGTTCAATACGCATGATCGTTCAGTGTTATTTTGGTATAGTTTTCAGTTAATTACGGAAATGAATTTTACTCACATCATCTGTTCTCTATAGATACCGCTGATCAGCAACGAAGGCAAGTCGGGCCTGGGCGCACCGCCAGTGCCGGCCGCGGCGGCTGGCAGCACCAGCAAGATAGGGCCCGCCACCATGAGGCTCGCGGCCAGGACGAAGATGCTGCAGCCGCCCGCTAGGGCCTTCCAACAGCCGCTGGACGAAGATTCGGAATGATCATAATACACAATAACCATACGTGTAAATATTTTGAAAGCAATGAAATCTTAATTTATAATCATTCTTATTACTTGCTTACAAAAGGCGAATGTGTTTGAGCGTCAATGGTCAAGTTGTACCACATGGTGTGTGGCGACAGTAAGTAATATTCCTTTGAATTGAAATCTTCAACCTATAGATGTATGCTTGAATATACAACGATGTTCCAGCAGTAGAATAGACATAGTAAGTTGGCCAAATGCTTCTCCAGCCTTTTGAAGCGGTTGTTTTCATCCTACAAAATTTGTCTTCAGTACACCTGAAGACTTGCAGCTCCACGATGCTAACAGATTACCGTACACCGGACAAGATAAGGGAGATAAGGATAGATATATTTGTAACTCATTACTCTCTGACTACCCAGTAAGGGACCAGGCGTGAAGGATACGTATGTACACCAGACGTTTTGATGATTAGCTGATAATTCTTGTAGATGAAATTTACATACAATTCGTTCACTTTGGCTCTGATAATTACTATGGTTCTATTGTCTGTATGCCTTCGGACTTACACACAATACATGTTTTCTCAAAAATATCGCTTAATTCTTTATTAAATTCCTTACACGGTATTTTGTTACCACCAACGTACTACAACAATAATAAACCAACGGGACTGTAAGTACCTCTTTAGGTTTCGGAAACCAAAAAGAAGGGTCATTTTTAAAGCCGTTATAAAATTTGAATTTCGAACGTTTTTAACGTGTATGAGAGCGAAGAATTTAGAAGAAGCACATCAGGTGGGAAAGATTCGTTCTGCTTACGCTCTGTGGGACCTGGCGAAATTAATTAATACTGATAATATTAATTATACAATAAACATTATGTGAACTTCATTATCTTATTAGGATTGTGAATTTCAGATAATGTTTATTAAAAACGGCAAATGTGATAATGTTCTAAAAGTCTATTATAAAACCATCAGCTATTATAAAAATCTAACCGCTTCGAGCGGTTAAATCGTATAATCCTTAATTTGGTACTATTGTTATCATAACATAATGTAATAAAATTAATTTATTAACATTAACAAGTTAATTTAAGAAGATACGCGATTTAAAATTCAAATTTTATACGAAATATAATCCTTAATGAATTATTCTCGACCCGCCATTTTGGTTTGAGGGTGTCATTTTTATTGCCACTATAAAAGTAACATTTTTCCGTCAAGTCTTAATAACAATCACTCAGTGTCAAATGTAAAAGGAATATTCCGTAAAGTCGGAGTCGTGTTGCAACCAAAGAGGTATTTGTATACATAGAGTAGGCGAGGGAAGGTAAAAGTCGTCTCGTCCATAGAGTGAGAAAGAGAGTTAACTCGGTACTTTTTCTCTCGGCAAATTATTATACCCTCCAGCAACCGCATAGCCCCGTCGCCACAGGTACCAAATGAATGTTCTTTCTCTTTCAGTCAGTGTGACGCCTATACTTTCTGTCACATCGCAACAGATGCTAGAGGTCTTTCGGTTACATGTTTTTAATTTTATAAACTCGTGGTAATCATAATAAAATTTTATGTTTTGGCTCTCACAAAACTTAAATATAATTAGAGATAATAATTGAAGTATGAGTTCTTGGCAATTGTAATAAACATTTGCAAAATTTTAACTTGTTTGGTTGTTATTTTTTAATTTTCATATTTTATTTATTTATTTTTTCAAAAAGATACGCAATACTTTGTAAATCCTAAAAGTTTTATAAATAAGTTATCCCTGTGCAAATGTGTGTACTTATTCAGTTATTGAAATTTTGTCTTAATAATAGCGTAACCTTGCATTTACTTGTATTGATATAATTGTAGTTGGCAGAGTGTCAATTTATGTAAGGATGATAAATAAAAGTAAGATTGAACAAAAGTAAAAAGTATTTTATTTCCCTTTGCGTGCCGAGCTTCCGTTCACGTAGCGAGACGCCACCATTAGAACCATTTATAGTGTCAGTGTAATTGTGGCCCTGGCTTAGAATTGCCGGGATATTGCGGGGAGCAGCAGGTGGGTATATAAAAATAATTCCACCGAATGGCGGAAAGAGGGCATTAAACGTAATGGGCCGAAAGGTAACATTTAATCTGCTCGTCTCGACTCGCTCGATGGGTTGGGCTCGGCTCTGCTACGAGTCAATATACAGGTGGTCTGTAATACGTAGTATCTAATTCATCCAAAGACAGAATTCATTGCATTTAAATTTTTTATTTTTAGATCTGGACGGATAGTGATTTTTTGCACTTCTCGCCACCTGCCTCGGAACGGCGGCGGTGACTAGCAGCGTAGGTAGGCGGGAAGCTGTGCTCTGCGCTTTCCGGTCGACATGGTCGGCGAGGGGCTTATGGGCATTTGCATCACGGCAAGCCTATATCCAGTAGTGGGCTGCAATGAACTGATGATGATAAAACAATGTCACGGACGAATTAAACATGTTAATGATAATTTACTTTTGTCCAGTTTTTCTGTCTATCCATATATCCACTCCAGCCTTACTGATGGACAGTCAATGTGAGAAAGAAGAAATAAGTAAAATATATCAATAGCTTTCAGGAGTTAGTTCAAAGTTACATAAGCATGTATTTAAAGATAATTCAGTCTCCGCCGCCTCGCTGCAACCGGCGGGAGCTCATGAGGAAGGACCTCGTTTAGGTCCGGAACTAGTCGGGCCATCCCGAAAAAACATACGTGAGTCTAGATGCCTCAATAATTAATTATAATTCTGAAGAGTATGGTGGGAAGCAGTGATCAAAAACTTGAAAAAAGTGAATGAAACTAACGAAAAATAGAGGGCACAGGACGGACCCTTGAAGTATGACATCCAGATAAGACCCGTTGGAATCATTCAATGGTTGTTAAATATACATAAAGAGATTGTAGTATTCCATTAAATACCACTGAATCATTCTGTGTGTACTGTGGCCTACGCAAATAAAGATTATTGTTACTAACCCGTAGGATTTTAACGTTAACATAATCAAAAATATGAATAACCCATACTAAGATTGAACACTGATAGGTACATACGATGAAGTTTAAACACCGATATTACACTCAAAAGTAGCTCGACATAAACGGCCTTTTCTTAAACAGCAGAGAACACTAGTTTCTCTATTTCCTTATCTCTAAATACTTATGCTCCAGCTTACAGTGTAAGCTAAGTATAATGTGCTATTTATAACATATTGCCTTGTACATAGTTACGTGCGCGACAGCCAATAGAGAAGTCCTGGGTCCGAATTCTAAGTGAGGTATTACTGAACTTTTCTAACTAGAATTGAACTTAAACATAGCTTAACCATAATTGTGGGCGCGTACTACACTCCTCTGCTTATCTCTTCGGGGATTACATTAAACCCTTGAAACATACAATCTTTCAGCTTTTTCATTATTATTATAAGAGGTACCAAGACATAGGCTTAGCTAAGCTAAAATTACTAGCCCCCACATCTCATGTGGGAACGTTTACTAACTGGCAATTTCTTTTACCTGAACAATGCGAAATCGGATAAATAAAAGCGATTGCGAATACGCGTTACGGTAACGTTTTGTGCCCGCCGTACCAAACCTAATGACGATCGTATCGTGACAACTAAATTTCTTGTAACAATAGGACCTTATTATAGTTATAAAATATTAAACGCCATACCCGATATGAAGTACCTTCACTATTATGCACCGCTAAGTTAGAGCAACAGTAAACTCAAATAAAATAGCCATTACACTATTATTATACAACTCATAAATTAAGCCAAGCTTCATGTTTGCAGCCAAGACTAACCTCTCGTGTACGTGATTGTTCCTCTTGTGTAATTCGTGCCAATAGTTAATCAATGGCAATTGGGAAATTATTTGAAATAGACGCAGACGCGCAAGACTAGAAGACATGGGAACATAAAAACACTCTTAAAATTGTAACCGCGGCGCATGATTATCAAATAATATATTCTGCTACTAAAAATATATTGACATATACATTTATTATAATATAGGTTTTCATAACATATCAGGAAACGACGAGTATAAAATATACCCATCGAGATAAACAAATTAACGTGAACAAATATTTTTATTAGTAGTTTCTCCGAACCCTACAATTTATATCCGTCATTAGATCCAATTTTCCCATTTTCCGGATGCTGAAATCAAAGACAACATTCTCTGGACGTAGTAATCATATTTATTTCATGTTTTCTTCCTAATGACAATGTAAACACGCCTGTTGTGGTTATTTCTTTGGAATTTTCACCCTTTATACAGAACATATCACGCAATCTGTAGATAAACATGTATCAGTAATTCTTATTTGCTTCATATTTATTTCAACCAACATTTGTCAAGTAACATTTGGCGTTGCTAACGACGCTGAAACGTATTACTTACAAGTGGAAAACATTATTGTTTCATATAATAAAAATATGCTCAAAAAAAAAATTACCTCATATTTTTATTAAAGTCACATGTTATAGTTATCGTCATAATTGTCAAGAAGTCTGTTGTCGTTGAACTATTGGAAACGGGGTTGTTCTTAGAACAAGAAGGGTTGAAACCGTAATTTGTCACCCTGGCCATGTGTAGATTGGAAATCTTTACACTCGTTCAATAAAACTACGCAAATATATAAAATGCCCTTAGATATTTTTTAAGTCAGAATTGAGTACCATTTTTGGAACCCAAATTACTTCATACATATTCATCACGATATTTGGTACTCGGTGCGTCTTGCCTACCCCTTGAATGATCTGGCTTAATGATGTAATAATAATAACAATAATTTTTACTCCATTTAATGGTAACGTATTACTTACCTTAAATTAATAACGTTCTAAAACATTTAGTCTAGTAATAATTCTATGCAAGACAAAGGAAACAAACCAAAGGCGCTTTAAACAACATCTTATCTGAAGCTTGTATGCGTTCCCTTTTCAATGATGATCGGTAAAGCCTAAAACATTGTAAACATGCACAAAAAAAAATATTCACGTAAATTTTCCAAAACCTCACAAAAGCTCTTAAAAGTATTTTAAAAATTTTATTTATTTAAGGCTCACCAACGCACAGTATACAAATCACTACAGTAAAAATACACGCTAAATAATGTTATATCAGTCGTATACCCGCAATTACAGGTGGGCACGACACTCACAATAGATGGTTATTATATTATAAGGTGCTTAGCATTATATTAATTTACATGTAAAGAACTATAATAATCACATTTCCTTTATATAAAAAGACAAAATAAGATATCAATAACATTAATCAT
>DWEI01003586.1:0-12656 GCA_018245875.1 Mysoria ambigua | reverse complement strand
GAGTGCCAAATATCTCTGTCCTTACAGACCTGCCGCGCCTCCTCCACATTCATAACTCTTTTCATACATGCACGCCGATTTCGGAGGCTTCTGACTCCCCCATCAGCCAATATTTGGCCTATTCCATCGAGATAGGTAAGTCTTGGCCTCCCTCGGCACCTGCGTCCCTCCACATTCGCGTTGTATATATTTAGTTAGATGTAAATAATTTATTTTCGTTTAGAATAAGAACGAAAACCTCTGGCACGGTCGAAATACGAGTAAGAGGTAGTAGAAGTAGATATCTGCATACTGAGAATCATTTTGGTTCTTCAGAGGGCCATTAACGAAGGAATTCTCGTTATTATCGTCCGGTAATCTTTTCGCAGGTTCTCACCGGTTATAGCTGAGCTTCGTGGAATTAACTCTAAGCCGTCCTCACTCAGGGAGAGCAGAAATAACTGTAACCAATACACAACTTGACACTGCCTTGTCTTAACCTAAGCTATCATTCGTTTTTATCGACGTTATAGACAATAAATACTACCTATCCTCAGCGATACTATCACAGCTTTTGTTTATTAATATAAGCATCTAGTATTTTTCTAGAATAATGAGAGTATTTAAATAATTTTGACATGACTAGCAGCTGCAGTGTAGTTGCGTTTAGGGGGAAAATATATTTGGAGTATTTAGTGATGAAAGACATACGATTCTATTTCTCTGATAACCTCTATGAGATGGTAAATGCAGTCGAAGCTGGAAGCGAATTCGTCTCATTTCTGCTGCAAACAAAAAGTTTCGTTATTATTTCGTTAATATATTAAATCCAACTCATAAACAGGACAAGATGCAATTTGGGTATACCATCTTATAATTGTATACATGAAAGCAAAATCGCGTATTTTCTACTGTATAAGGGCACTCTATTATAATCTATATACTCTATTATAATGAAAAATAGCAGTTCATACATTATAGTACGAAGCTAAATAAGTCATTCCTTATGTCTATGAATAAACAGTGTACCTCTTATGAGTAGTAACGAATGCAGACGTAATAAAAACGCAACCATGGCTAGAGGCAGCTGTACTCACTTGCAACCGTTATTAGGTATATTATTAAAATGAACTGCTATAATGTAAAAAAATTTAATTTTTTTTTTTCAAAAAATGTGTTAAATCGAAAATCCTTTTATATTAATGTCCTTGACTACATAGCAAATAAGATGCGTTTAATGAACACTCCACTCTTTATGGACAAGTCTAGATTTTTATGACCAATGTCGAGTGATGGCAACAATTTCAATTGTTGCCATATATAAATGGTATTATCAATTACCTGTAAGTGTTTATTTTCATTATAAAACAAATATGAATATTAATTTTAAGATTTTAGGAGTTCATTAACAATAAAGATGTACAAAACTGAAACAAGAGAATAGAAAACAAAGGGCCATTTGCACTTCAATTATCTGTTCGTTTTAGGACGAATTAATTTTGTTAGGTAGTTGGCCTGACAAAATTAACAAACTTTTCCCTTAAACATAACCGCATTGAATGACACTATCACAATATGTTGTGATGATTTATTATGGGCGTTACAATAATTAACGAAACATACAATGTGCATTATTGTGGCCGAGGGAGTGCGTTATGACCAACGTAGGCACGTGTCGTGTCGCCCATCAATCAGACCGATTGAATTTCTTCGCTACAACACCGCCGCGAGGCCGACGTGTATTAGCTGAACGCCTTCGGTACACTCATTCGGTATAATTACGTTCGAACTTCGCGGCCTCGCCTTTGGCAGTGTCATGACGTGATGAAGGGCTCGTGGCACACAACGCATGGGTGGAGTCAATTGAGAATGTAATTTATTGATGTTGAACTAATGCTTGTGATCGATACATTGTATTTGGAAACCAACCTACATTTATGTTGAGATTTCTTGCTAATTACTAACATAAATCTTAAGTTACAAAGTTTTAACATCGCACTTATATTTTCGGGAAAGGGTAAAGAGAAAAATGCAGTACTGTTAAAAGTTATCCTGAACGTCCCATGTATATACTCACTCCGCTATATTAACCCAGTAACACCCATTTAACATGTTGACACTGAAATAATTAAATGTTCTATCAACTTTTCAGAATATGAAAGCAATTGGAGTAACAATTGAAACAGCATAGTTTTATCGGAATTTTCATGCTTTGGAGATCACTTAAACAGTAATTTAAAAATGTTATCATTATTATAATAACTTTTTCGTAGGTTTTGACGGTCATAGTAATTGAGGCGACGTCGTAAATAAGTCGAGTTAAAGTCATGTAGATAAATACATACAAAAAAAAATACAAACGAACATTTCCTTATGCCTCGACTTTATGAAACCAATTTATTTATTACAAAATGCGCGTGCCTATACAAACGTGAAAATATTTGAAATTGGTTATAATTTTTTAATTATCAGTAAAACACGGTCTGTGATTTCCTAACAAACATTAAAAATACATGACAGATCCCCGGACTTATTTATACTTACTTGTGGTTCTTGGAAATTTTCACCAACTTCATTTCATATTCTTGTGTCAGAGATGAAAGCGGCTCTGCTGATATAGCCGTACGCTTTAGTCTGGGTTCAATAATTGGAAAAATTCTCGTATTTTCCACGCCGGGTGATTTAATCACAATACATTCTTCATCTGGCCCATTCTTATGGTTATCAATTATTTGCCTTGTCAATGGCTTGACCACTTGTCTAAACTTATCTATTTCATTTTTCAAGTACCTTATCGTTGCATCTTTTTCATCAATCTCGTTTTCCAGCACAGCTATTATTTTATCCCTTCGCTTCAATTCCTCTGTCCTCTCGAAAACCAGCCGCTTCATTTCCAGGTACTTCTTTTCCAATTTGTAATAATGGTCTATGGTGCATTGTGTCGTATGCATTTTTTGCGCCATATTGCAAAAGTTATTGAAATGTCCACACTATACTTTACAAAAGTCACAAATGTTCACTTAATCACTCATAAAGTTTAACATCGTGAAAAAAGATCGTATCGAACATAATGTTTGACAATACGTTTACAAATACTGTTGAATAAAAGTAAACTGATATTAATATATTTTCGCTATCAGCGTTATCGATAAAAGATAAAACATTGTGTAAGCAAAGGTTTACATGCTCATTATGTATCTCGATAACGTGTCGTATATGATATTCTTCTATCGATGCAGAGGAAAGGTATCCGTTGGTTCACCGGTGTCCAATTAGAATAGTTTTAAGGAGCTGTGACGTTTCAAGATCATTGTTCTCCATGGAGTGAGTTACAATCGTTCATTGCAAATGGCCAGCACTTAAATCATTTTGCCTTGACAGATTGCTATATGTGCATACTTTTATTTCAGATCATTAAAGTCGAGCCACCATTTGGTAGCAATATATTGGTATCCATTAATAACGACAATGATCTAACGAATATAGGCAATGTTATTTTTATAAGGAACGAAACCAGTTAGCAAATGAGAGCAATTTTTTGCTTTGATATTTTTAAACGCATTTCTAAACATAGTGCAAAATTTCGACGATATAAACTAAAGGAATATACTTTCCTATATTTACTAATTAATAATTTTTGCTACGTCGTCATAACGACAATGACAAAATTTTATATATATTACCAACACAGAGATTGATGCAAGCGTAGGTGAAATTAACAACGTACAAATTGTAAGGTCATTCGGCTTACACATGTTACATCGAATCAATACCTTTCTAAGTGTTGAACAGTAAGGTCGGTAAGATTTATGACAGAACGAAGAATTTGGGGCAGCACATGTGTAGAGTTGTGCAAAGTGTATTGATTGGTATAATAACTTTAGTACGATCGTATCAGTCTATAATTACTTCAATATTAGAGCAATAAAATCTAATTGACTGTTACTTAAAAATGTCACTTAAATGACGTGAGAAAAGCGTCAATAAGACTACTACGTTTTATAAATTAATGTGCGTCAAAAATATTTTTTGTTATTGCTGAACTATGAAATATGAGATTTTAAATAAATTGAAGTAAAAAATAAATTTTTAATAGTGGTATTTAATTTTAACACAAAGCAAAATCGATTTTGACTTAAATTTATAACACGTAATTAAGCAGCACAGATTAAAGAGCTTAACGGCTTTTGGATATTATAGATTAAATGACTTTTCGAAATGTAATCCATTTAGTTATTTATAGAAATAGCGTACTTTATCTAAAGATAAACGTAGAATTCGAGATTACGAATGCCAATCATGGTCCGATGAATACAGAATAAACAGGTAGATAGATATGCCATACAACTCGTATGTTTCCATTCTGACCTAGACCTATTTCCTTTAACGTTGGACACCAGCCCAGAATCTCAGCGGATACACTGACCGTAATCTTCACAAATCTGAGCTTACAATTGCTAATATGTTTTTAACAGATGGACACAATTCTACAAATAATTTAATAACTCAATGTAGGTTTCATAGGGTCAGTAAAGGAAAATATTTTAATATCTTAGGTTTCCTATATATGATCACGTTTAAAATCTAATTTCGTACGGATATCGTTGTGCCATGACCGTATCTAGGGGTGTTAATTGAGATTAAAACGTTATTGTACATTTTTACCATTAATATTGTTCTGTTAAATTCTCAAATCAGTTTACTGGCATTTAAATATGTGCCTGTGCGTGTTGATGAATAAGCACACTACGTTGAACATAATAATTATTTCAATTATTATATTACAGCTGCGATATGATAAATCTCTTTAATATATCTTTAGATCATTATATTAATATGCAAAATATAAAAGGATTTTAATAATGTTAGATATAAACAATTAATTATGCGGTAATAAATCAATGTAATGATTTTATTCCACTTTTATTCATGACTCGTGGTCTCTCCATAGAATGGAAAATTTTAATGCCATAAGCTACGTCAGAGTAGATTTCAAGACCTCTAGAATATCATGGAGTAATGATGGTGTAATTTAATATTAAAACATAAATAATTTTGTGAATATCATAAATTGACAGCAGAACATATTATGAGCTGACTAGGCTCTTTAGATTATCACTACTAAGCTAGCACTAAGCTTTCATTTTGATTGAAAATGTAGTATAATTTATAGGTTCTGTTCCCAATACCGTCCAAAAGCACTGATCCACGATCGTTCAATGATGTGTTTCGCCTAACTGGTACTGATGCTAAATTACCATCGAATTTCGCATCACCTCTACTATTACCTTTAATACTTTTCTTTATTTATACAGGCAGTGCTACTGTTTATATTTAACTTTGTTCCGTTAACAATTTTTGGAAAAGCGAATTTAGATACAAATAAAACTTTTCTTTAAGTCTTAATATTTTCATATCAATTATGGAATATTGACATTTATAAAGAAGATTCATTTACTTGATGGTTATTTAATTCACAAGTATTTAATGAATCGATTGACATCATTAATGTCGTATGATTTGTCCACTTTTGTCTCAATATTTCCATATTAATGATGGAATATTGAGATTTATAAAGAAGTTTCATTTGTTTCATGCTTATTACCTCACAAGTATTCAATGAAGCGATTGACATCATTAATCCCGTATGATTTGTCCACTTTTGAATGATTTTAATAAGGTAAAGCCATCAATTCATGACCTTAGTAATTTGATGTTATCTGGTAAACAGATAATCTTCTTGACACGGTGCTGACGTCAGCTTACGTGGCACGTAACCCAGGTTTAGCCAAAATTGACAAACCAGAGGCTAATGCTATTTACTAAGATTGACGTTATCATGACATCAAAGCCATTATGGAAAACAGGATTACGTAATATGATTATCTTCTAAATCATTGCCAAGGTGACTGTCTCGTTGGTCGTGTTGGTTACGACCAGCGCGCGAAAGCTGATCGAAAGATCCTGGGTTCGAATCCCAGGTTTTTTTTCTAATTAGAAATTTAAATTTATACTAATGGTTCGGAGTGTGGATATGTGCCTGGTGTGTGGCAATAGGCTCACCACCTATTCCATAATGAGACGTAATCGAAACTGGTGAACCTTACAGTGGTCTACCTATCGTTTCGGTGAATGCACGCGGGATTTTACATTTTAAAATTAATACCCACTCAATTTTTAACATGATTTGAAATATATGCAACACGCGAATATCAATGTCTTAGTAATTAATAAAAAAGAGAAACATGTACATGTTGTTAAAATAATTATAATAAAGATAAGCTAATAATAGTAAAATCTGTCATTTATGCTTAATTTTATAATACATAACTTCAAAGCGATTGCTGTTAAATGAACAATTAAGATAATCGAAACGTGTCTGTTATGAACATGATATTTATTCTACGATGATTGCAGTTTGAAATGAAAATAAGTGTTTTCTAAGCATGCATTTTTCTAAGAATCTTAAGGTGTATAACATGCTTTTTATATCATTTACTCTAATAGGCTACCTACAATATTTTCATTGAAAGCCATCAGTTTCGTATAATCTAAATCTACAATTGTAATTTTAGCGGTTGGGATCCATAAATAATTATCCACAGTCAGGTGATAAAACGTGAGTTCGGTGGGTAGCCAACTAAAATAACATCTTAGAGATAAATTTACCACCTAGGAAATGAATCATAAGACACATATCTCCAAAGAAAATACTTATGACCGCTACCGATATTTTTGCCATTTTGGATTCTTTGAAGTTAAATTAAGAATCTGCAAGGTTGAAATGGCATTCGGTATATACAACACATGATCAGAATCATAACTTTTGCTAACGGTAAAAGTGAGCGTGGTAATTTAATTTATAATACACACATATACAATTAATTTTACAATTTAATTACATATATGATGGACCTAAATGTACTGGTATATTTATCATCCATAAGTGTAACACCTTGACATAGATCTAATTATTAAAAAAAATTCACAACTGTCACACTAGACAGAAGAAAGGTTGAAGTCATCGGGAAAATAGTCGGGCCACTTAATGTCGCAAGCTATTTTCGTAGATTTCGCAATGCCGTTTGACGAGGTCTGTCAAAAAACTTAGAGCGTCCGAGAATAACGCTGTTTATTTTTAATACCATCGTCTTCTTTGCACTGTGCATGTTAACCAAATCCATTGTTTAAACATGTCAGTCAGTACATTAAATACCAAACAGATGGAGCTAAGCTTAGTTACACTTGATGTAGTTAACGCCCATAAAATATCACATCTGTAGGAAACTAAATAGCCTGGAGTAGACAAAAACATTAATTTATTTTATAATATCCATATTTAGAAACAATTGTATAAAAGTAATTGTAGAGGTAATCCCTCTAGGGGACGATTGTCTCAGTTCCCTTGATATTCAATGCAAATGAACTAGAAATATTAAGATAAGACAAGTACCTTACAATAAAGATACCTTATAATAAAGCTACCTTACAATAAAGATCCCCACCTTGAGACCTAGATTGATATACAGGCGCTCACCCATGTCTAGAGATTTAAGTATGTGCATAATTAAATGTAAAATAAATTTTGTTGTTGAGAAGAGAAATGTCATAAGAAAATCCGTCATTTTAGGGTTGTCCATATTGTCGTCTAAGGCGGGTGAAATCTGCTAATCGTAACTTGATGCGCAAAGCTGTATGATATTGTAACGATACTGAAACGATATTATAACGATAAAATGACTGATGATGGTGATAAGAAAAAAAGTGAAAGAAGAATGGTAAATTCTTAAGTATGCCGTGGTTTCATGTCATAAAAAATCTATAAACTCTTATAAACTGAAAAAGTAACGGACAGCTAATTTACAGTTATATTCCTAGTATCCCACCGATTTATGATAATCAAATAACCTGCTAATTAATATGATAGCTATAACATAATGATTATGCCATCAATGAATTATTACATTCAGTGAAGGAGACAGATCTTGGGTCAGATTGGGCAAGCAGCCACGAGTATGTTTGTATGTTTATTTTGTTACTATCAAAACGCGATGCTGAAGTGTTTACATTTATTAATTTTAAGTCAATATGTATGTTTGAGATGCACTTGTATGGTACCAAAACATCTGGTGCAAATAATTGATCGGTCTCAAGAAAAAAAATACGGAAGTGCTCGAAGGCTGTCCTTTATGTTATCGGAAGTAGTCTAAGCAAAACTATAAATCCGTTCGAGTATGTGTCTATAATAATATTATCTGTTACATATTAAACAGAGTGATTGTACGTATAGGATTTATTTTGTGCTGTAGAGAATTCTAACTCTAAGAACTTGAGAAGAATCTAAGAAGTCTAATTTTATATGCAGTAGGGAATATTTGTAAGAAGGATGAAAAAAAGAAATTCCTAATACATAAAGAAAAAAAGTAGTAGAAAAATGGTAAAATTTTGAAAAAAAAATGATACAAAATCATCAAAGTTTCCATAGTAGCAATACACTTTACATTCCAAGCGACGTAAGAAGAATATACATATTATTCGCAGTGTCATTCTCGTGTCATTTATACGTGTGACACATAAATGGCAAAAGGCAATCATGTTATTCTGCATTCTTATCCGGATCGTTACAAAGTATTTTTCAACAAAGATTGAATTATCATTAATATTGAGGACAGTACAATACAAAAAGTAGTATATACATAAGAGCGCAACATTCTACATGTATGGTGCGAAATTTAAAATAACTTCTTTACTTAAAATATACATTTTATACGTAACCGAGGAAAAAATGCACGGATCACTTGATGGTAACTGCTTATGCGTCCGACCTTGATTGGAGGTTTTTTTTTTGCTTCTTCCTTGAATAATCCTATATCGCACTGCTCAGATATTAGGTACTTCAGTGGGAAGCTTATTCCGTATTTCAAGCGGGGCCTTAAATATACATCCTAGCGTATTCCTAAACTTTTTTTCACTGTATATGCAGACAGCGCATTTTAGCTCGAAGTCAAATGAATCTGACATTGCGACGTAGCTACCTAGACGTTCGATTGGCACTGTATGTGAGGCCTTACTCTCTACTGTCCCTTATTCGATTTTACTAAGATATTGTAATAGTAACTTCACGCCTGTAATCCCCGAACGCAGACTACTCCCACGTTTCATCGGTTACGTTTACGTCCCACTATGGACTAGGTGGTGAGCCTATTGCCATGCGTCGAGCATATATCCAGACTCCGAACCACTACTAGAAAATTTAAATTAGAAAATTGTAATAGGTACATATTTCATATATTTATTTAATAATAACTTTAATTGAACTTTAATGTAATACTCAAAGCGACAAGACTCCTCTAACTCCAAAATCGGTGATGTTACCTACCTCTTTTTTATAGACTGTTTTTGCAAATTTTGTATCAAATCCTGCAATCCTTATATAGTTACTTTTGTTTTAATATTTTTTTGATTGTACTTAGCTTAGGTGTAGCGTTGTTCCGTAACTATCACGATCTATTGTCCATTTTCCATTAATTCAATAAACCATTATCGTCTTTAAGTAATATTTTATCGTGGAAGTACAACAGACGCTCTTTCATTTAAGTTAATCGAACAAAGTGTAGCCACTTTACAAAAGATCCCATTGTGGTTTGTTCGTTAGACAAAAACTTCAGCTTTTTTGGTTCCATCGACTATATAAGCTGTTTCGTTACGACTATAATAAATATTTTTACTGAAAATAGAGTAAATAAAGGACATGGGATGATTGAATTGGCTTCTCACGCTTCACATAATGCAATTAATCTTTTTTGATGTAATTATAACGTGATTATTCGGAACATTTAATTTGTTACATGAAGTTTTATCAATCATTAATAGATCTACATTGGGAATATTTGAAATCAAATCAAAACAAAGTTTTAAGTATAATGGTTGTATCAAATTTATACTTTTGAAATACCATCAACAGTTATTAGGTACGCGACTCGTGAATAATATTGCAATTGACATTTTTAACGAGACAGATATTTCGTGTCAAAGCTGTTATGCACAGATGTAATTTAGATTTCAAAACTTTTTCTTATCACAAACAAATCGTAAAACTGTAGTACGATGTCCAAAATAACTTGAGTGTGCATGAAAATCGAGTGTATGTCAGGGACGCTCGTAAGATTGATGATAAAAATACCCCAAAATATACAATATTATTTTTGAGTATTTTTTGTACCTACATACACTTTGTAATGATTATTAGTAAATTTTTTTTTTTCATTGATATAATTTTAAGATATTTATTTCTGTAGGTCACTGCCAATGCAATAGTTTAAAGTTTATAGCATTGTATATTTTTGCATATTTTTCCTATTATAACGTTATACGTAGCATTTACTATTTAGTACATGCATATAATTCACGCTATTTTTTGGGATAAAAAATTAAATACATGATTTGAAACAAAATTTCAAGTTTCGAAGCAGAGCATAAAAAGAAAAATCACACATAGCTATCAATTTTGTGGCCAAATTAAGAAACGTGTGCAACGTATGTCTGTACCTATATATTAGATACATTTGTCATGAACGCTAAGCAATCCAAAGGCAATTAAAATGTTTGAAAGGCTTATTTATACAAACAAAAGCAATCCTTGACATACACGCTGAATCTCATTCACCCACTCTTGAATCTTAAGTACTACACCACGACAACTTCGTCGGACGTGACTATCAAAAATCAAATGCAACTAAATATGTTTCGTAGCAGTTGTACAAAAAAAAGACTGTTATTTTATTTTGGGACTGATATATTCATTTTATGCATTTGAATCTACATAAATTATGCGATCTTCTATAATCTGGCATCATACTAGCAAAGTAGCTTGTAAACAATGTAAGAAAAACTAAAAAATAGTCATTAATATGTTTATTCCATCATAATCGGAATTCTTGGTTATAAGATTGCTATACATTTATTTTGTAGTTCGGGTTTCATATTATTTTATATTCACGCAAATTTAAAACTTTAATATCCACTTACTTGAATAATTTATCTTCTAAAATAGACAGGTTTATTTTTTTCTTTAGACTACGCTTATGAAGTTTCATATAGCATAACAAAACATCACGCCTTTATTTCCTTGGTGGGGTAGGTAGACAAGCATTGTACCCCATATATAGTACCTATATGGCACATAATGGAATAGAGTGTGAATCAATAGGCATACATCGTGCACAAATCATATTATACATATCTAAACGTATTTTTTTAAATTGTAATATAAGCGTCATTTAACCATTTATAATTTTAAACATAGAATGCTTGGTTCTGATGATAGTCAATTGACCTATTAATTCGTAATTAATGAATACCAATTAATCATATTGCCGCAACTCACATTGTCCGTTAGGACAGTTTCAAAGGCAAAATAATTATTGGAGCTGATTAATAATACTCCACGTTGATCAGCTGTGGCAAATATTGTAGACATTCACATAATGACATGAATTTCGCATCAACAAGGCACATGTCAACATGAACGTCGTTTAAATGGCAAATTATACGCATTCGAGGCATTAAGAGACCTTGCAATGACCCTAAGACGTTGATTCATATTGTTAGAAGTGAAAATAATTTTTCGACCGTATTCAATTTGTCACAGTGACAATTATGAATTGTCATTGAACTTATTTTTGTGATCAAAGTAACAAGTGAGTGCTTTTACTTATGCACGTTTGTCTTATAATTTAGTTCATTTGCGTCAATACAATAACCAAATACGTCAATAGCAAATTTATTTGATTACAAAATACATGTTACATGCAAACAACTGGACTATCACACGTTTCCGCGACTTATTTGTGGTAACTAACTTTTTAGATTGATCAGTGAGCGACTTAACCGTCAGAATTTGCCGCAAGGAAGAAACTTTTTGATCGGCAAACGACTTCAGTCTCTTATATTGCCGCAACCTGGTAAGGAATTTTTTTTCTACTAATATATTTATGATAGTAGTCAAACTGAAAACTGAAACTCTCGTAATACGTCATATCGTCACGTGTAGGTCACATCGATAAGTATCGACTTTCTTAGTTATAATTTCTTTTTTCAGGTAAATAAAAGTAACAGGGATGTGTCCTACGATTAATTTGCTATCGCTTTGGCCTTTGTGTTACTAATTCTTAATGAAAAATGGAGTAATCATATTTTATGTTATGTTAAAATGACGAACGGTAAATTACAAACATTGTCATTCATTAATTACAACAGGAAAATTAAATGCCACAATAAGACGACACTGAAAAATTTATACGATTCACGTACTACTTAACTAACGTACTAACTGACTAACGTACCTACTTAAAAAATATTTTTTTCACTTACAAGTGCCTACTGTATTTTATAATATTCAACTATCTTATGCCCTTATCTTTATGTTATATCACCTCTGATTGTAGAATCAATATTACGTAACTTCACGCCTGTAATCACTGAAGAGGTAAGCAGAGGAATGTAAACCATTCCCACGTTTCACCAGTTACGTTTACGTCCCACTATAAAATAGGCGGTGATCCTATTGCCATGCACCGGGCACATATCTAGATTTCGAACCACTACTAGAAAATCTAAATTGGACATTTTTTTGTGTTTGACCCAGGAATCGATCCTGGGACCTCCCGATCGCCAAT